>MU227748.1:2093837-2135495 GCA_018584345.1 Thuja plicata
AAAAAAATATAATGATATATAAACAAAAAAAGGAGAAAAATAACATGATAAGAAGCTAAAAATAGCTGAATAGGCAGCCTTAAAAGAAGAAAATGTCTGAAAATAAGCTTGCAAAGTTTTTTTATTGCGTGTGTATTTGTGCATAGCTTTTTATAGGTGCTGTTTGTTAATTTTAATATATTTATGATTCCTAATGTTAATTTTTTTTTAAAAATTAAATATTGGTCAAAATTTTGACCAACTCTAGAACCAATTTCCACCAACGATTGGTCAAAATTTCGACCAATACACTAAGAAAATGACTAGAATGCCATGCTTTCGACCAATCCAATGGTCAAAATTTCGACCATTGGTTGGTGGAAAGTATGGCATTTTTCTCAAAAATTTTAGTGCATTGGTCGAAATTTTGACCAATCGTTGGTGGAAGTGTTGGTCAAAATTTCGACCAATGCACTAAAAAAATGATAGCAATTTAAGCCTGGGATATAGTCGAAATTTTGACCTTTTTTTGGTCAAAATTTTGACGAATTATAAATTCGTCAAAATTTTGACAAAAAAAGACCGACGAAAGTTTTGGTCGTAAATTTGACCAATTACTGTCGAAATTTTGACCAAGTTTCGTCGAAATTTGAGGTCAAATTTACTAGTGACATATTTCATCCCTGTGTTTCTCAACTAGTTGCTCAGGAATCCTAGTTCTTTCCGTCATCTTTTCCTTGAGCTCAAGGAAGTAGGTAGACATTACAGACTCAAAATTGTCTCCTAGTGACTTAATCAGTTCACTAATTTGTAGGGTTACCGGTTTGGTAGAGTCTCATACAACTTTTCCTACTGAAGAAAAATATTCTTGAAAATAGAAAAATGTACACATAATAAGTGAACCAAACTTACATGTGTTGCTCTTTGCAGATCTAATCTTGATCATATTCTCATCAAGTTGTTTCAGTAGGATCTCACATATATCCATTTGAATTCCTTTAGTTACAATCTTGTAAGCTGTGCTTATTGCTCTTGCATAAATGTTGTTCAGTTTGCTAGCCTGGAAGATTTTGTAACCAATAACACATGCACCAAATTTCAACTCGTCGTCGGTGATTGTATTAACCTTGAGACCTCTGTTGTCTCCTTCTGCATTAGTGAGTTTTGTAACTTCTTTCATGGATGGATGTTTGTATGCCTTAGGTTTGTTAGTTATCAGATAACCGGTGATAGCATGAAGAACATCCCTTGTTATCTGCTTGGGTTGATCTAGCCATAGTTTGTTGTCATGCATCCTGCTCAAGACTATCATAATCCACTCTATCTTGAATTCTCTCAGGAAATGTAGGGCATTAGCTAACCCTTTGACCTTCAAGTGCTTATGTTCTTCTTTTAGTTTTCCTTCGGCATCACATAGCTTCTTATAAGCTTCATCCATTTCCAAATCACCTATCTCTGCAATCTTGCAGTGAATGTAAGACCTAACGTCTTCTATGAGCAAAACCCTAGGAGAGATTTTTGAAAATGCGTCGGCTTCATTAGGTTTCGATGCAATCTCTAGATAGATTTTGTATTTGGGTTCTACACATGTGTTGTTCTTGATCAGTTTCACCACATTCTTCTTTTCATTCTTTAACTTAGCAGTTCTTGAAGTGGTTGCCATTGTTTTTCTAGAATTTAGGGTTTTCTACGAAATTAGGGATTTCTCAACAAAACAATGACAGAGATCTTTCGGTTCCCTTGATACTTACTTCAATTCATGAATGTGATGAAGAATATGTTCCCTGTGTGCTAAATCAATATGTAGATGCTTCTACTTTCTGCTCGAATTGCTTTGATGTCACTCTGTTTTTCTCTTCAAATCGCGAGTGAAAAATGAAGTTATCCCGTCGACTATTTATAGAATTTTTGACCTAAGTCTTTGCAATAAATGCTCACCAACTTGTTGGGACATGAAGACGGGTTTCTTCAGGAGGATATTTTTAAATCATCAGTGTAGACATGATGCTTATGGTAGTTGTCAACCACTTTGATTTTACCGACGGATATCGTTATTCTACCATGACGACTTCCAAATTTTCTATCTTACCGATGGTTGTCAGGATACATTGGCAGTTTACCACTTTTACTCATTGACTAACAATTTCCAGTAAGTGTGAATAACTCATTATTGTGTTCACTGATGATTTTTGGTAAGTGTTTACCGACGATGTTGTATTCAAAGATTGTTAACAAGTAAAGTAATACGCATCTTTGATTTATGCAGATTTTGACTATATAACATTTTATATAATGGAACTAATGCAAAATATAACTTGGTATAGTACAATTCCATACTTACTTGTTCAGCTCAAGTGGGGTTGATAGTGTCACCGGATCCATTGGATGGGGTGTCACCATTTGCATTGCTTGGTCCAGCTTCATCATTTCTTGAAGCTTTTATCTACATTTTGTCTCTTGCCCTCTGGATATCTTCAATGGTGTTACCATTGGGATGTGTGCTTGTGTCTGTCAATCTGTCTTTGCAATCTTTCTTGAGATGACCAACTTTATGACAGTGTAAGCATGCCATTCCAGGGTTTGACCAGCCTCTAGACCTTTTGGTCCATGCTCTCATGCAGTTCGCAGCAATGTGACCATATCTACCACATGTTGTATAGTTTGTCCAAGTATTGTAATCCCATACATATTGATTACCAATTCTATTTGGTTGATAAGGGGATTCTTTACCTTTTGGCTTCCATGCTTGCCTTTTCTTTTTCTAGCATTCTTCAGATGTGTGCCCATTCATCTTGCATGTAGGACAATATTTGTTCATGTAGGTTTCCTTCTTTGGCTTTTCTAATTTTCTCTTACATTCATAAGCCTTATCTCCTTTCTTGTTACATTTGTTACAGAATCCTATGAATGAAGATGTAGGTGTAGATTTAGGAGTAACTTTCATTTTACCTCTGTATGCATTTGATGTGTGCCCTTGCTTTCCATAGTGCTTTCATGTTGGCTTTCTTGGTCTTGGATTTTCGTAGACACTCTTTGGTCTTGATGTTTCTCCTTTTTCTGTAAATCCTATACCGCTGTTGTTGATGACTCTTCGTTGTCCTTCAAGAAATTCATCCATTATTTTATTGCTTTCTTCAGCCTTTCTGATAATCTCATTATGATGTTGCTAAATTCTAACCTCATGCTTTAGCTTTTCATTTTCTTCTTTTAGTTCACCAATAATCTGTATTCTCTCAATGAGTTCCACATTTATTCTGTTTGCTTCTTGACTCATAAGGATAATCTGATTTGTGAGATCATGGTGATGCTCAGCATGTCTTTGAATTTCCATTTCTTTTTCTTGTAGTTTCTCTGTGATCTTCCTTCTATCATCAATAGCAAGTGTTATTTTTGTTTCAGCTTGTCTGGCAGAACTCATCACATCAATCATTCTTACCATCTGGGTCTCTTGACCGATTTGTAGCATCTTTATTTGCTCTGTCAAATGTTGACTGATCTCCTTTAGATTTGTGATGTTCTCTTCTGATGTATCTGATACATTACTTACATTTGATCCTAAAGATTTAAAGAAATCTGGAATCTCTTCTTCCTGATAGTCTACTTCATTGTTCCTAGTAGCCATGCCTTTTCTTTCAGCCAACAGCTCTCTCAGCTTGATTCTTGCTTCTTTATACTGTTCATAGAACATCTGTATCTCAAGCTTTTTGTTCTCAATATTCTTATCAAGTTTATACTTCTCCATTGTTAGATCTTTGCTCTTAAGATTTTAAGCTTTTCAAGAAGATACTCAGCTCTGATACCAATTGTTGGACTTAATGGGAAGTAGTACTAAAAGGGGAGGTGTGAATCAGTACCTCTAAAACTTTTAACACTTTACCCAATTTATCATTAGTGATCATTCAATTCTGATTTTACCAACCATTACTATTATTCTTTCTTTTGTAGACATTGTTTGTTAAAAATCTTTACAATCATCCATAGAAACATTCATGAAATTAACAAACACATAACACAAGATATGATATCACAGAAAACTCCTATTAGGAAGTAAAAACTGTTGTGGAGATGGCACTCACAAAATTTCACTATCTACAGAATGGAAGGGAGTTGGTTAAGGCTTACAATTTAATCACTTCTGATGATCTACCCTATTAAGAGTATTGAGGTGAAGACCTGTTAAGATCTACTCTGTTAAGAGCTTTAGCAACACTAATTTAAGTGTACACTCAGTTATGAGATTTACAATAGGATGGTTAAGCCCACCTTTCTTGAAAGGATTTCATTAGTGTACTACACTTTTTATAATGAGTACAAACATTGACCTGATTGTATGCAATCTACTATTTCTGATTTACAGATCCATTAAAGCTTTTACAATTACAATATCACCTTAAGTGATTGATGAATACCTTTTCTCTGCTTGTCGGTAGCCTTTGTTCTGTTCTTGAAAACTGATTTGAATCTATTTGTGTTCTTCTGCATGAATTCTCTATCTAGTCTTTAGTTGCTCTCTGTGGCTGCTTTCTTCATTGAACAACAACTATTCTTAATGGATCGAGCACCTATTTATACAAGTTATTTGACCTATCTTGGAATTCACGATTTACAATGTTAACTCTCAGATCCAAGGTTTACAACTTGACCTTGATCTTTAGTTTGCATGTTTTAAAGCAGTAAAATGATTTAAAACAACAAATATTACATTTCTTTCTCTGAACATAATGGACTAAAGAACAAATCAAGAAGCTATAAATACAACTTCAGTGATTTATCTGACGTGGAAAGTCAGATCCACTTTTTGCGGGATTTAACTGACTGTCGGTTTGAGCTTGTAGTTTGTTCGCATTCCTTGTCTGAACTGTTCATTGGGTTCCCTATATCTGTCAAGTTCCTCTCTTTTCTATTCATCGAGTAGCACTGTTGATACTTCGTCGGGCATCCTTATCTTTTTTTCATCAGAAAACTCTTTGACAGTGTTCATCGGGTAGCCTTGGTGTTGGATAGTGTTGTGCCCTGTCTGTCGGTTTAGACTAAATCGATGGTGCAGATCATGTTTTTCTCTAAGTATATTAATGGCAAAATATAATGCCTTCACACACTTCTCATTAATTCCAACAATTGGTATCAGAGCTAAGCCTCTTATCTAAAAATCTTAAAGGCTTAAGAGAAAATATCATATAATGGAGAAGTACAAACTTGACAAGAGTATAGAGAATCAGAAGCTACAAATTCAGATCTTCTATGAGAAGTACAAAGAAGCTAGAATCGAGATAAGATAGTTGTTATATGAAAGAAATATTATGGCATCTCACTATAATGAAACAGATTACCATGAGGAAGAGATACTAGATTTCATTGAGTCTTCAGGATCAAATACAAGCAAAGCATTAGACACATTAGAAGAAAGCATCACAAGCCTAAATGAAATCAATCAACATCTAGTGGGATGAGTGAAATCTCTACAAATTGGTCAAGAGACATAGATGGTAAGAATTATTGATGTCATGAATAGTACTAGACAAGCCGAGCAAGAAAGAACACTAGCTATTGATGATAGAAGGAAGATTACTGAAAAGCTACAAGAGAAAGAGTGAAATACAAAGACTTACAGAGCATCATCATGAGATTACAAATCAGATTATTCTTATGAGTCAAGAGGCAAACACAATGAATGTCGAACTCATTGAAATAATAGAAGCTATCGGTGAGCTAAGGGAAGAAAATGAAAAGCTGAAACAAGAACTCATAATTCAGCAGTAGCATAATGAAATTATCAAGAAAGCTGAAGAAAGCAATAAAAGAATGGATGATTTTCTTTATGGACAATGAAGAATCAACAACACTGGTCTAGGCTTTACCGAGAATAGAGAATCACCCAATCAAGTTGATCCAAAGAATGTCTAAGCAAATCCAAGACCAAGAATGTTGACATGCAATCACTATGGAAAGCAAGACCACACATCAAATGTATGAAGAGGAAAAATGAAAGGTATTCCTAAATCCACATCTTCATTCATAGGATTTTGTTATAAATGTAACAAGAAAGGACATAAAGCATATGAATGTAAGTCTGAGATGAAACAACCAAAGAAGGAAACCTACATGGAAAAATACTTTCCTACTTGCAAAATGAATTGACACACAACTCTTGAATGCTGGAAAAAGAAAAAGAAAGCATGGAATCCTAAAGGTCAAGAAACTACCTATCACTTGAAAAGAGTCGATAACCAGTATGTATGAGACTACAACACATGGAAAAATTGTACAATTTGTGGAAGATTTGGTCACATTGCTACAAATTGTATGAGACAGTGGACAAGAAAGTCTAGAGGCTAGACTAACCCCAGAATGGCATGCTTACACTATCATAAAGTTGGTCATCTCAAGAAAGACTGCAGAGATCGAATGACATAAACCAGCACATATCCTAATGGAAATACCATTGAAGACATCCAGAGGATGAGAGAAAAAATATGGAGAAAAGCTTCAAACAATGATGAAGCTGGACTGAGTAATGCAATTAGTGACACCCCATCCAATGGATCTGGTGACATCACCACCCCCACCTAAGCAAAACAAGTAAGTATGGAACTGCATTACACTAAGAAATATTTTACATCAGTTCCATAATATTTTGATGAAATGCCAAATTAGCATAAGTAAAGATGCATCATGATATTAGTTGTTAAATTTTTTTATAACTATCCCATCAGGAAATACATACCGAAATCCATTGGTATACGCTCAAAGCTCAAACTGCCTACACTTACCAAGAATCATCGATTAACATGTAAAAGAAAAATTGCTAGTGTAAATCGAGACTCATCGGTAATCAAGCAAGTTGAATGAGTTATGTTCGCAAAACACCAAAACCCATCATTAAAAGCAATGAGTTAGACAACTGCCCCGAAGCATCGCATTATCACCGAAGAGAGAAGTTAATGTTCAAACTGACAACTCTGTCTCCACACGCTGAGGAGTGGTTGAGTATTAATGACTCACTTTTAAGGAAAACGTCTATAAAAGGGTGATGAAAGGGTTTCATTATTCACCAACAAACAGAGTAGAGCGACGAGAGCAAAATTTGAGCACAAATAAATAGCATCACAGAGAGAATTCAAATCAACCTAAAGCACTCCAACAGATCAGTGACCACTACAGGTGTAAACAGTAAGTTCCTACGACAACCGAGAACTTTGTTTTACGCATTTTTCAGAAAGCCCTAAATATATGAAACAATGACCATGACCTCAAGAACCACCAAACTGAAGAACATCAAGGAGGATAAGGTTAAACTTATCAAGAATTCTACTTGTGAGGAACCTCACTACAAGATTTTCCCTGAGGTTTCATCACAACCCGACAATGTTGGAGCATTCTCATGAGTACCAGCTAGGGTTTTGCTCGTCAAAGACGTGCAAGAATACATCCACTGCAAGATTGCAGAAATTGGTGACTTAGAGGTGGAACAAGCTTTCAAGAAGCTATATAATGAGGATAGATCCATAAAAGATGAGAACAAACACATAGAGGTGAAAGGGATCACTAATGCCCTATTGTTCTCAAAGGTATTCAAAACTGAGTGGATTCAGTTACTACTGAGCCGAAGTCACTATCACAAGCTATGGCTGGATGAGCCTAAAATGATAACCCGAGATGTTATTCATGTAGTCACTGGTTACCCTATAACCGATAAGGTAAAGGCATTGAAACACCCACCCAAGGATGAGATTTAGAAGAACACAGGAGCCAAGTGTGATGGCAGAGGACTGAAGGTATCCACTATTACCGATATTGAACTTAAATTTGGAGCATGTGTCCTAGGCTACAAATTATTCCAAGCTAGCAGGATGAACAACATGGCATCCGAAGCAGTGGATACTACATATAAGATTGTAAAGAAAGGTAATTAGTTGGATTTGTTGAAACTTCTACTTAACCAACTAGAAGAAAACCTAAGAACAATAAGAAATGCAAAAACAAATACATGTAAGTTTGGATAAATTATCATGTGCATTTTATTTTACTTCCAGGAATCATTTCCATCAGTAGGAGATGTAAAATAGGATACCACAAGACCAGTTACCATGCAGATCAGTGAATACGTAAAATCACTGGGAGACAACTTTGAAACAGTCATGGATGAGTACTTTACATGATTTAAGGACTGAATGCAGAAAAGAGAGGATCCCTAAGAAATTTATTGAGAAATTCAAGAATGATATATGTTTCATGGTTGACATCGACTGCACATACATCAAGCCTATTGTACCAAGGACAACATGGTTACAACCATTATAATATGAGGTAAATATAGATCAAGCATCCAATGCAATTGATGCATTGATAAATGAACCATTAGACAAGACACAACCAAAGTTCAGAACTTATGAGGAGGCCGAATCAAGAATCAAAACTGGCTTGGTTGTAAAGCAAATTAACAGGAAGAAAGAGAAAATGGTTAAGAATTTGAAGAAAAGACTATCGGTTACAGAGGAGGAAACTGAACAAAAGGAAGAAACTGAAAAACAATCACCCATCGGTGAGGCTGAGCAAGTAAGTGACTCTGAGTCTACAGAGTTAGATACTGCATTGCCAACACCAACAAAGAAGCCAAGAACCACAAATTATTCAAGGAAAAGAAGCCAGACAACTAAGGACTCAAGTCCTTCACCCTTGAAGAAAGGAAAAGTAAGAACCTACAAGAGGAAACTGACTACACAGAAAAGAGGGCCAACAAAGAGAAGGAAGTTCATTAGAACCAAGGAAGATATTGAGGACACAAAACAAGATGAAGGTGTTCAAGAAAAGAGCAAGATACCTGAAACAATTGATGAGGTATGTGCACACATTATCAAATCAGGTAATGCAAATAGTAGGAAGGTCAAGAAATGGTTAACATTGGATCCCATGGATCAAAATAAGATTGAGGAGGCAATCATTGAAATGATGTGCATATACCATTACCTCCCAATGCAATTGGAAGATACAATGCCCAAAAAACTTCAAGATAGACTATTGGAAAGATGGAATTTTGCCTTGCACTCTGAGAAAGAAATAAGGGAAAGAGCCCTAGTATCAGTCATGCCTCCCGAATCCAAAATGGAGGAAATCAAAGAAATGATGAAGGCTCATTCTAAAAGGTTCTCATCGAAGATGAGAGCCTACCAAGTGCTAAAAGGACATCTACTAGAGTTAGACCAAAAAAGTGAAGCCAAATGGAGGAAAATACTTGATATTCCTGAAAAGGATACAAGTCCTGAGCCACGGAGAGCTCTAACCAAGAATCAAGAAATCAAGAAATCAAGAATGATCAAGATACTTAGAGCACAGAACCAATCATAATCAAATATGTTGAATTGGAAAACGAGGAACTGGACACCAAACACAACAAGGATATGGATGTTGCGGATGAGATATGGTTAGACACCACTATGGACAACATTGTGGATAACACAGTCATTGACATAACCGATGATCCAACATAAGAAATACAAAAAGATGAAGATGTCACTGTTATCAAGGATAAGACCAACAAACATGACACAAAATTTGACACTTCACAGGTGAACATATCAAGCAACAGGCCAATATTGATGCAAACCATCAATATAATTCAAGAAAAAGACAAATCACCTAACAAAGATTCAAGCATTCCCAATGATGTAGGGGATGAAGGGAAGAAAGACAACACCGATGAACAGAATGTCATCGGAGACACTCATATTGTAACAAAAACTAACAAGGTTAGAGAAGGAGATATACAGCAAACAGATGGAGACACTACTAAAAAAACATGGACAGACAAAGGAAGATGAAGTACATAAGGATACTAATGAAGCAACGAAAATAAAAGATCACATTCCTGAGGTAACCAAACAAGTTGCTACAGATAATGTAAAGGTTGATATGGAGACATCCACTCAAAACTGAAAAGTTGACATTGAAGCATATCAACAAAAAGAGGCAACACCACAAGTTAATTCATCCAGCACAATAGACAAAGTCGAGAAGATGGATATGGTTCTACACTCAAGTGAAACTCAGAAGAAAAAGAATAAATCCAAAAAGAGTAAGTTGGAAGTCACTCTAGACGAAATCATTGAGATACCCAAATGTGACCCAACTACACTTGACTATGAAGCACTGAAAGAATACGGTGAAATATGCCAGAGGAAGGCACTATAGGAGAAGTTGAGAAAGCAACACCGAGACTCCATGGTAATAGAAACAACCAGGGACATCTTGCACCAGATTTTACCTGATGTTGATGTTGATCACAATATACCTATCCTTGATCAACTAACCACTCTCACCGAAGCCATTACAATGCAGAACATTGATGCAGAGAAGGCAATTGAAGAGAGAGCAGAGCAGAAATATCAGCACAAGCTTGTTGAAAAGATCAACCAAGAAGTGGCAGTAAGCAAGGTAAAGCTTTTAGAATTCATAAGTGAATTAGATCCAATAATTGATGAAGCTATTTTCTTGATCCAAAAATTGAGCACACTTTACAAATTCACTAAGGATCATAGTGATAAGATAGCAAAGTTAGATTCTGATCTAGCTACAAGTGCTAAAGGCTTAACCGCTGAGGACAATGCACTAAAATTGCATTATGAAAAGATTGTTGAGATAAAAAGGTTAAGACAGGAACTATGGGAAGCAAAAACACAATTTAGGGAAGAGGTCACTGAGCTCCAAGCTCAAATTCTACCAAATCTCACACTGCTTCAACATCATATCAATTCAGCAAGACAACTGATAGCAACCCCTGAGATGTCTGTAGTAGACAACATCTACGATATGCACTCAAGGATCACACTCGAGCACATGGCTCTAGAAAACCTGAAGAACCAATGGGAGAAGATGATGGAAGACATGGAGTCTTCACACTATCACATTTTTGATAAGCTATAAGGTATACACATTTGCCCTTAATATCAAAAAAGGGGGAAAATAATGATTTGTACAGATAGGAAACTATACAGTACTACATAAAAAGAACAAAAAAGGGGAGTATAATGATATACCGACATATACATAGGGGGAGTCATGAAATGACTAAGGATTATACATGTTGTACATACTTAACATTTTGTTAGTATTTTGCACATATCATTTTTTGATACTAATTTCAAAGGGGGAGATTGATGACATTATTTTTCCATTAGTATACAAAGAATAATTTCAGTAAACATACACCGGCGAAATACAGGATAAATAGAAAACTGAAAATACAGATATCAGAGATCACAAAAAACTGCTAAGTACAAAGAAAAATGACGACACAATTTTGTGTGTAAACCAAAAATGCAAAATGAACAGTCAAAGAGGAACCTGAAAGTGGAACCCAACAAGCAGGTCATAGTGCAAACCAAGAGAATAGTCAAAGAGGAACTCAAGAGACAGTTCAACCAGGAACACCGAGAAATAGTCTAACTGACTTCAGAGCATAACCGACCGATAGAAACTGAAAGTCAGTTGAAGCCCGCAAAAAGTAGATCTGACTTCCACGTTAGATAAAACAGTCATGTTCTATTTATAGTCTTGATTTGTTTTTAAAACTATTTCTTTAGGGACAAGAAACATTAATGTAAGTGTACTAATCAGTCTAACTGATTTAAAACACATAGACTAGGAGATCAAGGTAAAGTTGTAAACCTATGATCTTAGAGTTAATATTGTTTTATGTGAAACTTGATTAGGTCAATCTATCTTATAAATAGATGTTGTAATCATTCATTATTAATGACGTGAGAATGGATGAGAGGATGAATGAAGCATACGATCACATCTATGGATCAAACTAAAAGTTTCAAGAACCAGAACAACAAAAGGTGAATTTGGTTATTAAGAACCAAGAACAGAGGCTACCGAGCATCAGAGGTATTATTCAATCACATTAGGTGATATACTTATACATGTAATATTAAATGGATCTATAATCAACAATAGGAGATTGCATACACCAGGTCAAATTGTAATTTTATTACATTGTAACAAGTGAAGCAAAGTGTAAAAATCCTTTTAAGGAAGGTGGATTTAACCATCCAATTGTAAATCTCTTAACCGAATGCACATTAAATAGTGTTGCTAAAGCTCTTAACAGGGTAGACTTTAACAGGTCTCCACAGATACTCTTAACTGGGTAGATCATCAGAAGTGATCAAATTGTAATCCTTAACTGGCCCCTTCTAATCTGCAGATAGTGAAGAATTTGTGGGTGCCATCCCCACCACAGGTTTTACTTCCTAACAGGAGTTTTCTGCGATATCATATCTTGTGTTATGTGTTAATTACTTTCATGAATGTTTCTATGAATGTTCGTGTTTGATTAAGTTTATGAATTGATAAATCTTACATAAAGATAACATAGAACAAATGGTTGGATAAACAATTGATTACCTAAAGGATAAAGGTTAAAAGATACAAAATTTTTAGAGGTATTGATTCACCCCTCCCCTCTCAGTACACACTTCCCATTAATTCCAACATATTTTTCAAGAGAAACTATTTTATGAGTACATGACACATACACATAGAGAACGATGGTTAGATGAGAAATTAAAGCTATGTAAGGACACTTTCCAATTTGTACCATTGTCTCTATTATTGTTTTTAATGATAATTATACGCTAAAACCTCAAACTAAAGTGCAACCTATGTATTACCACTCTAAACAAGTCACACTATTTGTACACATAGGATTCATGCACGCACATGAAAATATAAAGGAAGCTTGAAAGGTTTTAAGAGAGTATCATTTTTATTTTAGTGTTGATCATAGTTATTCATCAGAGTTTGTGTAAGGATGCTTTAAAGTTTTCTATGATATTTTAAGGGGAAGAGATATAAGATACAATCAAAACATAATTTGGCCAGATAATTGCACCTCACAATTCAAGAATGCAAGGATATTCTATTGGTTGTCTAGGATGCATTTGACAAGTGGTGTGAATTTTTTTGGAATTTCACTGAGGCTAGACATGGAAAGGGAGAACATGATGGTGAAGGAGCATGTGTAAAAAGAGACCTTGCTAGAGAGGAATTGAAATATGAAGGTGACACCGAGTTAATAGATGCAGAATGATTGTGCGGTGGTGTAACTCTACAATGGGGCCAGGTAATGAATGTAAGTCTATAGTTAATATATATATTTGGTTGATACATGAATCTAACATTGAAAACTATCTATATTTTTGTACACTTACATGATTAATTTACATGCATTCATTTAGAAGTTCAAATGCAAGGTCATTAGTTATTTTTACTAGAGAAATTGCATGTTTTTACTCTTTGTGTATGGTTTTTTTGTGGGAAGATTGCAAATAAAAAGAGTGGATTGACCAAGGTCTTGTATACCTTTAGAACCCATAGATACATATCAAGTTCCCAAAGCATTACAATTGGATCAAATGGAAGCATCGATAGATTTTGACCATGTATATGGCCTAGTTGAACCAGGTAATTTCCCAATTTATTACTTAGGTGAAATTATTTTTTAACTCAATTTATTATACTTTATATTGTTTTTGGTGTTAACCTGTCATTCTATAAAATGCAGACCATGTATATGTAGTTGTCATGGACGAGAACAATGAAGAAGGGATAGATTACTTTTTGTGTCATTATATTGAGACCAAAAATATTTTACAACCACAATCATTGATGGAAAGGTTATTGAGTACCCAATAGGATTTGTTCTTGTGACAGATACATGGATTAGAAGTTACCCTATCAAGAATTATGATGTGTGGTTGTTTGAGGACTATGAGACATGTACATATTCTTCATTATTCTAACCTTGTTGTGGCAACACATATTCAATTGATTAAGTATAGTGGTAGACCTCTTAACAAGAATTCATGTAAATTTCATGAGCTGACCACAAGGCAATACTTGACACAATAAGGGTTAGATTTGTTTCGAAAGGTTCACTTGATTAATCTTGAGACATCGACAAGAATAATTCTACAAAATAGTACAATGATTTTGTATATATTTTTTGTGAAATGTTGTAAATTTGCTTTTTGTATATATAAATGGCCATGATCTAACATTGTGCATATTTAGAGGTGAAATTATATATATATATATATATATATATATATATATATATATATATAACACTAAGATGTCATGTGCATATTTAGATGCCAAATTTTGTATATATAAGTGGCCATGGGCTTATTGTAAATATTGAGAGGGCCAAATTTTGTATATCTTACTGTGTACCATTTGATTATGAATACATAAATGAATTTTGTATCATTACATTTGTATTGTCTCTCATGTTTCTCTAAATTTGTTCTCATGTTTCTCTATATTGGATCTCATGTTTCTCTATATTGTAATAATGGTTCATGTAGTGGAATTCCATAATGGGCTCATGCTCTTCTCGCAACCCCAACACAAGAAAGCATATTATCAGGTTTCACTCTCAAAGGATAGCTCTTGGACATCTCAAAATTAAAACCAACAAGGATAAAATCATAGAATGATTCCCAAAAAACACTTTATTGCTATTGTTCACCAATTCCAATATACCCTTCACAATGATGCTATGCTTCAATGGCTACATATACCAATAAGGGCTCATTGATTCAAAAGACTTAACTAACTTTAGGAACACCTTATAATATATAAACATGAAATGTTCTAATATTTAACATCCTCCAAAGCCATTGGTCACTCTAACTAACATGTCCTTCACCAACAACCCCATATCCTAGTAGCCCTTACCAGTGACTAAATTGATCATAACTTCTGATGTAGATAAGATCCCAGTAGCCCAACTGCTCAAATTACACTTCAAAGGTTGCATCAGCCTAAAATGGACTAAATCAACTAGTTTCATGATTTGGAAAGATCATTATGCCTTTAAATTATAAAGCCCTTACCACTGCACTGTGAATTAAGCCAAAACACACAGTTTAGCTGCCTAGGGCATCATCTTATTGCTCACAAATGAATAATTCTATCACTACCAACTTCAAAATCGGTAACTAGACTCCTTAAACTTTCAAACTACCATTTTGGAAGAATTTTCAATGGTGAAAAAGAGGAGAAATCATAAAATCTTGTCCAAACCCTCACTGTCACAATTTTTGAGACCTCATATGACTCCAAACCATTACAAATAAGTTCAAAGACGTAAAATAGACCTTGTTACATGATTATACATTATTGGGACCAAATATCAAACTTTTTTGCATCCCATGGCAACATTTGCAATTTCTAGAAACAGTAACCAACTTGACCCAACAAGACTCCTCAACACACAATGAATTCCATCGATTAAAAAATGGTCCATAGGACCTTATTCTAAGACCATGACATGAAAAAAGTCATTTTTGAAAAGTTGCCTCATGAAGGCATGTAGAGTATTAGGTGCCCCTGCACTACTACCCACCTTTCTTGTAACATAAAAGATAACCATGCCATAAAATTGACCAGGTAACACTAAAGAATGAATCTCTGATACATCATGGTAGTAAGAGAATATGTATTGATGATACTTTGGCCTTTCACCAAACCCCCACCTTCAACCCTTCACAATGACACTATACCTTATGGGCCACAAACACCAATTAATGATTTAATGTTTTATAGGCTCAACCTGTAATCACATAAAAATGGTCATCTGACCCTAGACCCCCAATCTCAAAAAACCCTAATCTTGATTATTCTAAGTCCTAAATCAAACAAGAAATTCATCATATTTGAACTGATATGACCTAAACCCTAGGTCCTAATCAATCATCATACTTGATTAATTAATTAATTCCTGAAATCACAATACATTGGCAAATAAACCTTATGTTAACTATTTAATTGATATGCTGATATATTAATTAAATAAAAATACAAAATTTTCAATTAAATAAAAAAGGGAAATAAATTAATTATAAAAATAAATGTGCATTTAAAATTAATTTATTTATTAAAAAAATGCATATGACATCATCAAATCCAGTTAACTGATTTATCATTTTGGAAACAATCCAGTTCCACTTAGTTAACTCATTCTCATCTATCTATCATTTTGGAAACATTTGAGTTAACTGAAAACTGATTTTGGAAGTTTCCAAACTAACAGATCAACTATTTAATTGATATGCTGATATATTAATTAAATAAAAATACAAAATTGTCAATTAAATCAAAAAGGGAATTAAATTAATTATAAAAACAAATGTGCATTCAAAATTAATTAATTTATTAAAAAAATGTATATGACATCATCAAATCCAGTTAATTGATTTATCATTTTGGAAACAATCCAGTTCCACTCAGTTACCTGATTCTCATCTATCTATCATTTTGGAAACATTTCAGTTAACTGAAAACTGATTTTGGAAGTTTCCAAAATAACTGATCAGTCAGTTCAAGTCAGTTCACTTAACTGACTCTCTCAACAAATCACTTCACTTGCACATGGATTGTGCTTCTTCAATCGAATCTAAGCCACTCTTTTCTTTCGATCTCGACTATTGATTTGAGAGAGATTTCTATAAAAGAGAAACTCTTTTCCTTCACAAAGGATCCTAACTTTTATTATCGTTATTATGCTACATTTTGCATTTTAGCTTTTATTGTTGATTAATTTGTTTTAAGCATGCAAACTTCTTAATTTTAGAGCATATTCAATTTGGTGTTTTTAAAATGAATCCATACACATTCAAATTGGTGCTTTAAAACTGAATCATAAGTAGATTGGATTAACCACAAATTTGCGTTTTGCATATCATCTTAGATTAATCATAATAGATTAAAATCCTTCATTTAGAACAATGTGTAGTCACTGAGCTTGCAATGACCTGAGAGTAAGCTCATACTCCTGCCTACTAGAAGGTAATGGATCGGTTCAGGTTAGCGTAGTTGTTTAATGTTTTTCAGATTTCTTGATTTCTAACTCGCTAATCATATAAGGATCTATTGAAGTGTGTGCTTGTCGTGCAGCTTGCAGGTACCCCATTTTCACACGCACATTTCTGGCACCCACCGTGGGGCTTACATTGAGCTAAATCTGAGTCCACCATTATGTCCAGGTCATTGTTTTAGTTCAAAATGACTATAAACACACCTATCTTTGCCCAAAAATCAAATTTGTGGCAAAATTTTTTACAAACAGAGGCCGTACGACCTCTGCACACAAATTGAGACAGATTTGACTTTCTGCTTGCATGCAGACCGAGACAAAAGAAGGCATAATTTTATTTTTTAAAATAAAAATTTGATTCTAACTTTAGACCCCACAATCGCTATCATTGTACACAATGTACACAACATATTGTCCCTACAAATACTACCCCACACCCTCGGGCACACTCAACAAACTTAACCTCGCCCCTCCAACCCTTAGTTTTGATTTAATACCAACGAACTTAGTATAAAAACCAAGTTTTTATCTTGCCCGCATGAATGTGGGACTAAAGTGTCTAAACAAACCCCACCACACCACCTACACTACTCTACCTTGCGTTGTCCTCACAATCCCCGCCACCAGCCTCTCCCTTCTCACTACTTCCACCCCCGCTCCCGCTTCACCTCCTCCCATCACTACAGCCCACACTACTACTTCTTTCACCTTGTAGTCCCTACCCACCTCTCAAACTAATCCCTCCACTCCCCTCTACGCTTAACGCTTCACCTCCCTCCACCCGCCATCGCCTTCGCTTCCTTTGTGCTGTCTCTTGCCTCCACCTTCCCACAACCCTTTCCCTCCCTTTTCAACCCCGCGCACCTCCCAAAAACCTCCACCAATCAACCACTAGTCAACCTCCTTCTCCACCAAGCACCCTCACCGCTCAGCCCAACCTCAACCTGAACACCACCCATCCCCCACCTCTACTTGCCCGGGGTGACTTTAATCTTGACGTGTATTCAATCATCATAAAACATGGATATTGGCTTTCAGGTGATGGCTTAGAGAACTTCAAAATTAATCTCATCAAGTGCTGACGTCAGCGAGATTTTAAAAATTTCTTACCCCTCTCCATATGTAGTTTTGGTTTTGCAACCTAATTTTGAAATGCTATAACTAGCTTGTTTTAGGTCCTTTTCTGGAGCATTTTTTTTTAATATTTTGGGTAGATTTTCCCAAGGATCACTGTGGTGGGTTTAGTTTTTTATTTTTCTTTCTGGATTTATCAGAAATCACTATTTTTTATGACTGTACATGCCTAATTCTGCATTTTGCAGCTTTCGGAGCTTCGTATGGGAGCATACGGTAACGTTTTGGAGTGCTTTTTTTTATGAAAGTGCATAATTTCTCGTCTAGTTTCTGAATATACAATAATTTTTCTTATTTTTTGGATTTTATAACACTGACAAGTTTTGGGCTTGGTTGTTCTCCTGATTATCTTATTGGTTTCAGCGTAACTGTGGTTTGCAGGACGTTGAAAAAGAAGACTAAAACACAGACTACTAACGAATCATCTTCCAGGTTGCCTTGATTGATAGAACACTAAAAATTATTCTTGCATATTGTTTTTGTTTTATTAAAACAGGAATGCACATGCAAGACTTTTTAAAATGAACTTCTGTCTGGTGTTTTAGGGATGGCAATAATGTCAGGAAACTATGCTCTTGCCCTTTTGGGATGATCAGAAATCCAGAAACATTATTGTCACTCACCGTTTGAGATCTGTAACTTTAGTGGGCATGTCCAAGTGGGAAAAAGTACTCACCATTGGAGAATGACCCAAGTGAGAACAAGCTAACACCAAGCTTCTTCGACTCACTATAATAAAAATGTTTCCTCGAGGCCAAAACCTCGGAAGATAAGTGATATTTTAGCTTATACTCAGCTCTCACCTAACACAAAGTAGGGCCTCCGAGTCTCAATCATGTATCGTGAACTACTTGTACTAAGGTGCTTTGTGGGGTTAGCAGCCTGAATCACACTTGCGCGGACACAGAGGATACACTTAAATGAAGACCCTTACTGAAACCCTTTTCAGATAGTGGCCAAAATACTTATCTACTTGTTGATACGGGCGTTGTGAGATGTGCATGCCTAAGAAACCTCTCATGTACCCCTCTTGTTGAGATAGTAAATTTATCAGGATCCTTGAATCTTGAGAAATTTGAAGCTTGGTAGGCCCGAGAAGTGTGTGTCGTGGAGGGGAGCCAATGCTGTCAAGCTTCTAACTATCCAACTTGAATGGGTATTTTATTGTAAGAGGATTCAAACAAGTATTGTCCATTTCTCACCACCTAGGGATAGGGTTTGCTTGATGTGATTGAATAACTAAGGGCTTCTTGATGTGTCTTGTGTGAGTGAAACATCAAATCAAACATCAAAATGATCATTGATTCAAAATCTGCACTTCAAGTTGTTAACTGTCAACTCTTGTCCGAGTTTTCTGCATCTGCTATCAAACTTTGGAAATCTATCAACTTGCTATCCAAATTGCTCTTCTATTGTGAACATTCTGTCCAAATTTTTACCAAATCTGTGTTCTCACCAACATCATCACTAGTCTATCTTTGACTACAATCTTTTGACAGTCTGACTCATTATTGTCTCAAAATTTGACTTTGTTGTGCTAGTCCAAGTGAGTTGTTATCTTATCATCTTTGTCTGCGCTATCCTTATCTTGAATTGCAAGAGCAGGTTCATTAACCTTGACTCAAGATCAGAGTATTCTCTATCTCCTCCTCAGTTGGAAGTTTATCACTTGGTCTTTGTGGTCTTGGACTTAATCAACACTTTAGATATCACTTCAACACCTGACAGTCAATCAATCGATTCATCATACCTCCTCTTCAATCTTGTAAGAAAGCACATCAAGATAATCTTACAATGTCTAAAAGAAAATGGGCTAAACCTTATGGTCCTAACAACACACAAGAAGAGATTCTTATGGAAACTCTATCAAAACAAATTGAATCTTTGAAATCTGAAATCCAAGAATTAAAGGGGGAAAAGGATACACAATCCAACAAATCCTTATCAAGCTCAACCTATCCTTTTGTATTTGATCATGATCAAGCGATTGGCTCCAAAGCCCTAAAATCTACTGAAAACAACACAAAGTCTTCGTCCAAAGGGATTAATAACCTCATGAAAGAAAACCTTGGGTTAAATGCAAGAGGGACTTCACTCCTTTGGGACAATCTTATGAATCGGCATTGGAAGAACTTCTAGAGAATGACCTCATCATTACCTCAAGCCACATCACATGGATTGTAATTCTTGAGAAACTATTGTGCATATCATCGACACAATGAGCATAAAAATTCATCTTAAAATCCAAGATCTCATATATGATGGCATAATCAAAGTGGAAATTCCTAATGATTCATATAATCTCAAGCATGATCAATATCAAGAATCCATGTCTAGTAATGGTTCGCAGATCACGTCTACTTCTTCCACCATTCCTCCATCTCCTAAATCTTCAAAACTAGCCACACCATCTCCATCAAGAAATGAGCCTAATGATGACTATGTCTACCCTCAAGGACTACCTCTAAAAGAGATCCAAGCTAATCAACATACATCTGTAAGTCTTTCTCAGGCTTCAAATATCATTGACCCAAAGCTTCCATGTGCTTCAATGCTTATCATGCCTATTACAAATGATTGTCCATCAATGTGTCAAGAATCCTTCATGCAGATCAGTACTCCTACCTCATCCTTAGAAGTGGCTACATGTCAAGAGGGAAATCCACAGTGTGACAAAACAAATATCAGTAATGATCAGGATCAAGACACCATCCATACCTATCCAATACTTTACTAAAGTCACATATCTCAAGCATCTCATGGTGATCCTCTCATCCCCTTCCATGTCTTCCAAGAAGATATCCCTCCATCTCCCAAGCAAGATCAAGATATCCTTTCTAGCATCTCTAATGGGCCTATTGAAAATCAAGAGAAAGGTACCCTTTGTACACCATCTAAAGATCCTTGTCAAGATCAGAGCATCCCATCATCTCCTTGTCATTCTCCTCCATATCCACCTCAAGAAAAGATCGATCCTCCAAATCCCTTGCATAAAAATAAATCCCCTTAGGCTTCAGATGCTCCTATCAAAGCTACTCGTGCTCCTATTGATATAAAGATGAATTCAAAAGAGAAGAGCCTTGGTCATGCAACTCACTCTAAAGATGTTGATATCCCTTCCACACCTTATCTCCCTCCATTCAAGCGTAAGCATAACCCTTCTCCATTCTCCAAATCCATCCTTGGTCCCTATATCCCAAAGCTTAAACCGTCAAACCTTCCATCTATATTGGGTCCTTATATCCCTCCATCCACCATGCCTATGACTACTAGTTTGTCATCCACTTACCCTATCTCTTATCAAGATCAACAAAGACATGCATCTTTGAAATATCCCTATCAACCAATCCATATGAACCAATCATATCAGCCCTCTACATCCACACTCCCCAAGTCTTTTGGAAGCAATTTGGATGTGCAACAAATAAATTAGAAATACAAGTATCCACTTACATATGAAAATCACTATGTCCCATCTAATCGACATGTGACTACAAAGAGACCACAAGGGTCCATTCAGCAAAGAATAATATCAAAGAAAATATGGGTTCCTAAATCCATCATGGAAGAATTGCGTTCTAAATCCAAGCAAAGAATAAAATCAAAGAAAATATGGGTTCCTAAATCCATCATGGAAGAATTACGTTCTAAATCATCCAAAAAAAAAGGAAAATCAAAAGTCATATGCATTCCCAAGTCTCTTCTAAAGGACTTGGATACAAAAAGAAAATCAAAAGCTATGTGGATTCCCAAGTCTCTTCTAAAGGACTTGTATACAAAAAGAAAATCAAAATAAAAAACTATGTGGATTCCCAAGTCTCTTCTAAAGGACTTGGATACAAAAAGAAAATCAAAAGTTATGTGGATTCGCAAGTCTCTCTTAAAAGGCTTGAACAAAAAGGAAAAGTCAGAGTTGGCATCCAAGCTTCCAAAGTCTTTCACTTCATCTCCATCTAAACATCTCCCATCTTATAACTCTAATTTGGGTCCTCATGTCCCAAAATCTATTACCTTGAATACTTCATCCATCTTAGGTCCTCGTGTACCAAGATCCATATCCACTCATACATCAAAGCCTCAAGCTATTCCATCCATTTCCCCCCCATTTGTCCATTACCCTTCAAGAGGTGTGTCAATGTTGATCTTATCACCATACCCTATCCAATATCCTACACCTACCTCTTACCCATCCATCTCATATCCTTCCATTCCTCTTATCCAATCCATCACATAAATCCTTGGCTACCATCTTCCTTATCCTCCATATCAATCTTCTCTACCATCACCATATCAGCATCTTTGAGCATACTTTTATCGGCCTTGGCCTATCATAACATATCTTTCAAAGGAGCACTATCTAAAGAGCTAGAATCTTACGTTCCTCCATAAAATAAAAAAAGTAAAAAAAATGAAATAAAGAAAAAAGTGCCTTGGTGAAAACCTGGTAAACAGGCACCTTGGTAGCAAAAGTAAAGATAAATCAATCCATCCTATGGTGAAAATCACTTCTTGTGGTGCCTTGGATAAGTACCATGGTGAAAACCTGGCAAACAGGCATCATGTGTAATTCCTCCTACTTGCACTCTTCACTTGGGGGCAAGTTCCTTCCATGTCATCTTATCCATCATATCTTACATCCAACTAGCACGTGAGCATCCATGTTCCTTCAGGTGATTTTGACAAGGTTGAGCCTATCCATGAACACTGTGCATCTTGACATCCATTATCCTTTCCATCAACGTATTCACTTGCTCTCATCCATTGCACCCTATCGTGATCTTGCTTATCCCAAGCCTATCCTTCCTATCTCTATGCATTCCTGCAATAATCCAAAACATCCACTCATACCCTTCATCACCCATTATCCTGATCATGTTATCCTATCACTATCTAATTGACCCCTTGGTCTTGATCAAAATGAAAAACAAGTTCTTATAAGTCTCTTGACATGTCCATTCTTTTGGACTACATGCTTTTCATGACATCAGGTCATTGTCCTATATGCTATCTAGCACCGCTCCATGAGCCTACATTTCTATATTCATTTTTTCCCTAGCTTGACTGTCCTTGAGGGTCGCATTCACCCTCTTCATCCATCATTGTCTATTCGTCTTATCCATCAACTTTCTAATCCATCTGCAATGACCTCTACCTTGCTAGACATTGGAGGCAAACCAATGTGATCTTGCTTGAGATCGAGTAAAATCAAAAAAATCTCAAAATTGGAAAAAGTCCTAAAAAAAAAATGATCATCTTGGTGAAAACCTAGCAATAGGCGCCTTGACGCATCAACCAAAAAAATTAAAAAAAAAGAGAAAAATAAAAAAATAAAAAAAATGGAAAAATACAAAAAAAAATTGAAAAAGAAGAAAAAGTGCCCTGGTGAAAATCTGGTAAATAGGTGCTTCTTGTACTCAGCGCTCCATAGATCAATGATCAATCTTGGCATCAATCCTTTGCTTCAGTTTGTACATAGGTTTTAGTCACTTTAATGACACTCTTGTTCTTTTGAGAACCCTCCTGGCTTGAAACCGGTCCAAAGTCATAACCCCGGGGCAATCGAATCAACTTTGTCCCCGTAATATGAGTCAAGTCAGACATTGTCGCTTGTTACTAGGGGCATGGGTCCCAATTTTGATCACATCTTTGGATTACACCAGAGTCAGTAATCTTGTCATTTTTGTAGGACAACTCGCTACTGACACAAACAAGTGTTTCTCAACACCACAATCAAAAGTGTTTCTTAACACTATCTTTGGACGACGCATCTGTGTTTCTTAACACACATTGGGTATCACAAACATAAACAACATATCGATAAAAATCAAACATAAAGAACTTAGAAGCTTAATGGTATTTCTCAACACCTCATACATATACATATCTAAAAACATTGAAACTGGCTGAAGTATGTTGAACTTCTATTTGTATGCTGCCTGTTCTCATTGATTTTCGTTAATCTTTTCTTTGTCTATTTCTTTTTGGTGTGGTCCCAAGGATATGGAAACATCAAATAATCAGAGTGTATGTGATAATATCTCCTACATTAAGGTGGAAAAGCCTCACATCCATTGATCCTTTTTATTTGTACGCTAAGGTGAGGTCAGAACTATCTCCTTGACTGTTATTGCTTTGTTTGTTTACGCAAGATCACACTCATGTTTATCTTGGCTTTGAATGCCTCGATACTGGTGTACTCTTGCTACATCAACTTGAAACAATGTTAAGGTCATCTCAGATTTTGTGCCCTGATGCTTACATTAGTTTCTCATATCTTAGATGATGAAATTCATATTCATATTCTTATGGTCGCAGTGGCACCAGTAAGGATTGTATCGACTCTGATGTTCCAAAAATGCTTGATGATGAAAATTTTCAACGCTAAAGCTTAGTGACTACACCTTAGGTTGCATTCATGTTAGTCTTGCATCTGCATCTGCATCTACATGGTTTTAAATCAACATAATATCGATATCTATGTCCAATGTGAAGGATCTGAGGTTCTTATCGATCACTCTTCTCATTGTTTAGTTTTCAGTTATGCGTAAACATGAAACCCCTTGCTAAATCAACTGCCCTGATTCTATTTTCAGGATTGAAATCAAAATCTACAGTTGACTACATGCACAACCAATGGAAATCTCTCATGCTTTTATTCTAATCAATCCTTGTATCATACTTTTGGTCAATCTTGGTCACCAAGACCTCTCATCAAGTACACATTTTGTCCTAACCACTTGGGACCTCTTTCTAATCAGATCAATTTCTTCCTAAATTGTCTAATCAATCGAATTGCTTCTCATCACTAGGGCACCTAGCCATATTTTGATTTCTCTCCCGAGGGGGCAGGATCAGGACATCAACATTCCAGTGATCACATCCTCAATCAAATCCCCATCGCTTGGGGCATCTCAGCTTCATCACATCAAATCAAGTTGAGATCATCTTAAATCCAAGGCAACCTAATCAATGGTCTTATATAGTGGTGAATACACTTGAAACCATACAAGATCGGTCTTATATGGGCTATTCATTATTGAGACCAGATACATTGATCAAATTGGCTTCATCGCTTCAAATCAAGTCAATTTGCTTGCTAATCAAATCTCTTAACGATAATTAGTTTCATCACTTCAAATCAAACTGGTTATTTGTTCAAACCAATCAAAAGGTTTAAGAGTTCCTCATAGATGTTTAGTTTCATTGCTTCAAATCAAATTGAGCATTCTATTTTGTATCTTTTGATTAATCTTCGTCCAATCAAGCTCGAAGTTGATCTTCTTCTTCTGCAAAAGAATGGTTTCATCGCTTCAAATAAATCTATTCTTGATCTCATTGCTAACAATTCTTTGAATCAATGCGCTGATCGCACATCAATTCAAAGAGGGGCAAATGTAATCACATAAAAATGGTCATTTAAACCCTAGACCCCCAATCTCAAGAAACCCTAATCTTGATTATTCTAAGTCCTAAATCAAATAGGCAATTCATCAAATTTGAACTGATCTGACCTAAACCCTAGGTCCTAATCAATCATCGTACTTGATTAATTAATTAATTCCTAAAATCATAATACATTGGCAAATAAACCTTATGTTAACTATTTAACTGATATGCTGATATATTAATTAAATAAAAATACAAAATTGTCAATTAAATCAAAAAGGGAATTAAATTAATTATAAAAACAAATGTGCATTCAAAATTAATTAATTTATTAAAAAAATGCATATGACATCATCAAATCCAGTTAACTAATTTATCATTTTGGAAACAATCCAGTTCCACTCAGTTAATTGATTCTCATCTGTCTATCATTTTGGAAACATTTCAGTTAAGTGAAAACTGATTTTGGAAGTTTCCAAAATAACTGATCAGTTAGTTTAGTCAACTGACTCTCTCAACCAATCACATCACTTGCACATGGATTGTGCTTCTTCAATTGAATCTGAGCCACTTTTTTCTTTCGATCTCGACCGTCGATTCGAGAGAGATTTATATAAAAGAGAAAATCTTTTCCTTTACAAAGGATCCTAAATTTTATTATCATTATTATGAGCTACATTTTGCATTTTAGCTTTCTCTTAATCATTTTAGCTTTTATTGTTGATTAATTTATTTTAAGCATGCAAACTTCTAAATTTTAGAGCATATTCAATTTGGTGTTTTTAAAACAAATCCATACAAATTCAAATTGGTGCTTTAAAACTGAATCATAAGTAGATTGGATTAACCACAAATATGCATTTTGCATATCATCTTAGATTAATCATAATAGATTAAAATCCTTCGTTTAGAATAGTGTGTAGTCATTGAGCCTACTAGAAGGCAATGGATCGGTTTAGGTTAGCGTAGTTGTTTAATGTTTTCAGATTTCTTGATTTCTAACCCGCTAATCATATAAGGATCTATTGAAGTGTGTGTTTGTCATGCAGTTTGCAGGTACCCCATTTTCACACGCACACAACCAACATTACAAATACGTTATAACATGTAAAAAAATCATGTTCCAACACTTAATAGTTGATGCAGAGGTGAGGCTCACTTTCACAACCATGTAGACAAGTCAATTCCAAGTAGGCATATTTCACAATAATGGGCTCAACCCCTCTTCAAAAACTTAACATAGGTGCTCATATTAAAAATTTTACTTTCAAAATAAACTCTTTGGCATTTAAGTACTCCACATGAACAAGGATTAATCAAGGAATGGTTCCCAAACAACACTTGACTACCACTCTTTACCAACTCCAAGGTATCCTTCAAAAGAACATCTTACTTTATTAGATACAAATGTAAAATAATGTATTTAATGACAATACCCAACCAACACTAGGAAAACCTTAGATCCACCGAAACACAACATTTCAATACCATAGCAACTCCCACAAATTTTGATTTCTCCAACTATCACAATTTCCACATAACCTATCCTAGTTTCTAGTAGCCTCATTTAGAGACAAAATTGATCACAACTTCGCTTGAAAAAAACAATTCCACAAATAAAATAGAGTTTTGGATACCCATTAAGGCCCTCCAAAATATATCTCAAAATGAATATAGGTCACTTTGGACCAACTCCTCAAAACAAGGTCTATCACACTGTCCTACAAGGTCAATTAGGACACTTTTACAAAGGACCTACTAAAAAAAGATCCTTCCAACTCCCAAACTATGTTAATACCTTATCCTCTGATCCTAAATGACCAATTTCATGAACTAAAATTCTCAAGAGCTCAACAAATCAAAAAACCCTCATTTTCACCTCTTTGGAGGAGGGTTTATTGAAAATCTATATTCAAGACCCTATCTCCTCTTTCCACTGTTCCAAACACATTGAAAAATATACCACTCTAAACACTAACCATACCATGTCATCCATTATTTCATCAATCCATACCCCAAAATCAGACTTTTGACAGATTTTATCAATCTGAGATGCCATGTTGCAGACCTAGGGCATCATAGAAATATGGGTAAAATGCAAGATCCAAACCATAGGTTTTGAAAGATGAAGGAAATCATGAAAATGATCATACATATACATTTGTATCCTTCTCCACCAAAGGGAGTAAAGGTTATACAATTTTATACACTCATTGTTTACCCTTGCCAGTTTTAGACCCGTTTTGAAAGGATTTTCTATAACTTGTTTGAAACTGCATGGAATTGCTTCAAACCAAATTTATAGGAAGGTATATTCTTAGCATCATATAATAAAATAAATTTCAAACCATATTCAATCTATAACTATATAACAAGATGACCGAAACTAAGAAAATGCGTAGTTACAAAATTTTACATTGTTTTTCATTGCTTCCTCATCTCCCAACTCCAATATCCCCTCTTCCAATGATGAAATGAGGCTTAAAAAAACCTTAAAATTTTGAATGATCAGTTACAACTAATCAAAACTGATATATGACCCTTCAACTTCTAAAACCTCCACTTGACAATATTTTTTGCATTTAGCATGATGACAACTTTTCAACAACTTTGACTTTTTTGCCAAATTAACTCCTAACTTATTCCAACGACCTAGAATGAATCATAAACATTCAAAATGAACTAATATGAATTATTATTTGTTATTAGACCCCATACTCTAACTTGATCCATCTAACCTGACCTAATGACAACATGCTTTCATTGACACAATATTGGTAATCATTACAATATTTCATCATTTCATAAATGATGAATTCATAGTGACTTCCAATGGATTTTTGAAACCAACACATGTTACTTTAGAGGGGCCTAACAAGACCCTATAGGTTCCTACATTCCTATAGGTTAGAGGGGCCTAACATGACCCTAAAGGTATGCCACTGAGCATTCCAATGTGTTGAGAGGCAAAATGGGACCATGCCTAGGGTAAACCCACCCAACCAGATGTGATCACAATGTTGATTTTCACCCACGATGAAAAAAAAAATATAGGTTACTTGACAAGTTTACACTGAGTTCATCTGACAATTTTTATATGAATATAAAATTGCTTCCCTACAAAAATGACTTAGATTCTTCAAAAACATATATAGGTTATTATAGAGGGGCATAACATGACCCTATAGGTTCAAATGGACCATGTACAGGTGCCATGGTTTGCGAGAAATATTTCGTCAAAGTTTGACAATTTTATGCACTTAGGGCACACAAGGGACATTGCCAATAGGGTATGCCATTGAGCGTTCCAACATGTTGAGAGGAAAAATGGGACCATGCCTAGGGTAAACCCACCTAAATGGATGTGATTACGATGTTGGTTCATGTCCACGATGAACAAAATGCGGCATAGGCTACCTACCAACTTTGCATTGAGTGCATTTGACAATTTTTTCATGAACAAAAAAATTGTTGCACTACAAAAATGACTCTGACTCTTAAAAAAATAAAAAATTTATTATTGAGGGGCCTAATATGACCCTATAGGTTCAAAAATATCATTCATAGGTGCCACAATTTATGAGAAACAATTTGTCAAAGTTCAACGATTTTATGCACTTTGGGCACACAAGGGACATTGCCAGTAGGGTATGCTGCTGAGCATTCCGACGTGTTGAGAGGAAAAATGGGACCATGCCTAGGGTAAACCCACCCAAATGGATGTGATCGCAATATTAGTTCACACCCAAGATGAACATAACATGATATAGGCTACTTGGCAACTTTGCACTGAGCACACCTGACAATTTTTGTATGAACAGAAAAATAGTTGCCCTACAAAAACAACTTCGAGTCTTCACAAACTAATACATGTTATTATAGAGGATCCTAACACAACCCTATGGGTTCAAATGGATCATGCATAGGTTCCATGACTTGCAATAAATAGTCCATCAAAGTTTGATGGTTTTATGCGCTTAGGGCACACATGAGACATCTATAATAGGGTATATCGCTGAGCGTTCTGACATGTCAAGAGGAAAAATGGGACAATAGGGTAAACCAACCCAACTATACATGATCGTGGTGTTGATTCATGTCCATAATGAATATAACATGATATAGGCTACCTGACAACTTTGCATTGAGTGCATCTGACAATTTTTGCATAGACAAAAAAATTGTTGCCCTACAAAAATGACTTTGAGTCTTCAAAAAACAAGATAGTTTATTGTAGAGGGACCTAATATGACCCTATAGGTTAAAAAAAACAATGTGCAGGTTCCACAGTTCACAAGAGATAGTTCATCAAAGGGTTTTACAGACTTAGGGAACACGAGGGACATTGTCGGTAGGGTATGATGTTGGGTGTTCCAACTTGTTGAGAGGAAAAATGAGACCATGCCTAGGGTAAAACCACCCAAATGGACATGATCGTGGTTTCAGTTATGATGAACACAACATGATATAGGCTACCTAGAAACATTACACTCAGTGCATCTGACAATTTTAGCATGAACAGAAAAAATGTTGCCCTACAAAAATGACTCTAAGTATAGAAAAACTGAGATAGGTTATTGTAGAGGGGCCTAACACGACCCTATAGGTTCAAATGGATTGTGTGAAAGTGCCACAATTTTCAAGAAATAGTCCATCAAAGTTTGATGGTTTTATGCACTTAGGGCACACAAGGGACATCATTAGTAAGGTATGTCGTTGAGCATTCCAGTGTGTCAAGAGGAAAAATAGGAGCATGCCTAGGGTAAAACCACCAAAATAAATGTTATCATTGTGTCATTTCATGTCCATAATGAACAAAACACAATATAGGCTACCTGGCAACTTTGCATTGAGTGCATCTGACAATTTTTGCATGAACAAAAAAATTGATGCCCTAAAAAAAAGACTTTGAGTCTTCAAAAACCAAAAAAGGTTATTGTCTAACATGAACCTATAGGTTCAAAAATATCATGGGTAGGTTCCATGTTTTTCAAGAAAAAATCTGTCAAAGTTTGATGATTTTATGCACTTAATGCACATAAGGGACATCGTTAGTAGGGTATGTCGTTGAGCCTTCCAATGTGTCAAGGGGGAAAATGAGACCATGCCTAGGATACACACACCAAATTAATGTGATTGCGATTTCATTTTTCACCCATGACAAATAGAACGAGCTATTTTGATGAATGCATCAGTCCTTTAGATCAAGACACCTTTCTAAAAGTTGTGTGAAAGATCTTGTTATGTTAAGTAAGTTGAACTCATTATGGCTCTCACTAGGCTTGAACATGATGTTGAGAGGACCAAGGGATACAATAGTAAGGTGATTAAAGTATGATCCATGAGCCAAGTCCTTGAAATACCCCTGCCAAGTATCATCTAAAAGTACATGACTAATGATTTGCATATCCTTTGCTATAAGATAATCTATGTTCATATTTAAATTTCTTCTTTTTGTTAAAAGCATGGGGATAAATATCCTAATTAGCATTTTCACTCATTTTGAGCCCTTATTTGCATTGTATTAAGATTATAGCCATGTTTGCATTCCAGTAAGATAAATAATCATCCAATAGTATACACCATATGACTTGCATAGGATGAACAAATTAGATCACATTTCAATTGTAAATATTTAAGTTTCAAAGTACTAAGGCATGCACACAATGAACAAATTGGATCACAAATAAATTGCAAATATTTAAGTTTTGAAGTACAAAGATATGCACAAAATGAACAAATTGGATCAAATATCACCTTTCATATATATAAAAATGAACAATAATTATGTATATATAAAAATGGCATAAATGCCAAGTCAATAATAGAGTAATGAAAATGTTGACAAACTATAACTGGTTGAATGTTTGAAGATGATGAGTTGATGATGACCGAGATGCAAAAGTGAATGCAAGACATTAAATTAGTTAATGTATTATGTTTTCATTTATGTCAACTTGATATGGTATGATTATTCATACACATATTGGTCATAACCTTGAAGAGCTAAAGAGACAAAGTTTATGTTATCGGTAAAACATAAAAGTTTTGTATACACCGAGTTGCAGTAAACACTGACAGACAGTGCACACTGATAGGCAGTGAACACCGAGAAGTTCATAGTGTATATCGAGCACCATAGTAACTGAGCAAGTGTTACCGATCAAGAGTTATTTACCGAGCATAACTGAAGTCAATGACCGAGCTAACTGGAGTTGATGACCGATCAAAATTGAAGTTAAAGAATGACAAAACTACTTAGCTGGCAAGAGCTATATTTAGAGATTGACTGATTGATTGCTTTATTATTAATGATTAGTTAAACTAAATCATGAAATAGATTTAAAGTGATTTTTATTCATAGCTATCATGGAGAAATTTGTGAGATAAAACTAAAGCAGAGCTTTACGAGATAAAGCAAGCATGACAAGTTTTACAGATCAAGAAGTGATCTACAACAAAGACAAGGAGATTGAGCGGATAATCATGTCTATATAAAGATACAAGGAATTCATTATGAAAATAGGAACGCTGAATATATTCTGGTGAAGATTGAATTCTTCATGCAGATTTTATCATACAGGCTAAAGAACAGAGCCAAGAAATTCTGCAGACACCGAGCAACAGAGGACATAAAATTCACTGAGCAGAACAAAGAAATGGAGCAAAGGAACTGAAGTGAAAATTGATTAGAGAGGTATTATTGGACTAACAATAGATCTGAATATCTACAAATTAAAGTTGTATTTTGAACATATCATTTACTGTATCAGTTTAACCATTGATTCAAAAAATCTCTTAACCAAGTGGGATTTAACAGTCCTTAATGGATTGAGATACTCAAGAGTATCAAAAGGTTTTCTTGTTGACATCATAGTGAGTGCTAGGTCAAAATACAAACTATTAGTTTCAAATCATCTAAAAAGGTCGCACTTAACAATGTGTATTGTAACCTTTAACAGGGTTGGCTCTTCACCGAGCTCACTTCATAAGAGTGAAAATATTTTGGGTTACCGGTCCCAAGCGGTTTTCACCTTAGCAAGGTTTCCACATTAAAATCTATTTGTCAAATATGTATATGGTTCATTGCATTGATATTTTTCTTTACACATTATTGAAACTGGGTTGGTCGGTTAACACTAAGTTTATTTACTGCTATTCGGTAAAGACTAGAAAAGATAAACAATATATCTTACCGAGCAGCTTATATTTGTTAAAGTTATTCAAGGCATACATCTTGATGGACTGAAATATAGCTAGAGGGTATTATATTAAAGAGATAATTTTTTGGTTGAATTCTTGGAATTATTTTAAGGCTATTGATTCACCCCCCCTCTCAGTTATTCTAACAATTGGTATCATAGATTTGGTGCTTAGAAGAAGAGTTTAAAGACTTAAGCTAAAGATCACAAGATGAGTAAAAGGGATGTGCCTAAGTTGAACAAGGACAACTTTGCATCATGGAAAAGTAGGATAAGACTTCATCTATCAGGTATTGGAAATGATGTCACACAATACTTAGATAGTGAATATGTTGCACCTATTGGACCTCTGACTGTTGATCAATTGAGAGAGAAATATGAGCACAATTCTATGATGACAGAACTAGCTTCTTCTCTATCTAATGTTGAATCTGAAGATGTGAAAACATGCACCTCTGCAAAGAAAATGTGGGACAAAATCAAGCTAGTACATGGAGGAGACACCAATGTGCTGAGAGCTAAAGCTGAAAGACTAAGAGGAAAGTTTGATGACCTGAGAACGAAAGAAGGAGAGAACATCACTTAGTACAGTAGCAGAATCAAAGAAGTTGTTAATGCTATCTGTGGAGTACGAGGAATACTTGAGGAAGAAATAGTTGTAAGTAAATTTTTGAGAACCTTAGTGTTTGTTTATGCTATTAGAGTATCTGCAATTCAAGAAATGAGAGCAGTAGCAAATAACAATGTTACTCTTGATAGTATTATTGGTAGACTTATTTCATTTGAGATGAACAACTATGACAATAATGTCTTACCAACTATTGAGTTTGCATTCAAATCTTCTCTGAAAAAAAGAAAATCTAGTCACAAACACACTATGAGAAATGATAGTGACAATGATAGTGATGAAAAAGAACTTGATGAAATTGAAACACTAATGGCTAGGAGATTACATAGAGGTAAATGAAGATATAAAGGTAAATTACCATTGTTCTATTTTAATTGCAAATAAATTGGACATTTTGCTGCTAGATGCCCTAACAAGAGAAAGGATGAAAGAAACAATGACAAATCTTATGAAAAGAAGTATGACAGAAGTGGTGACCAAGACTACAAAAACAACTGACACTCTGATAGAAGAGATAACCAAGATTACAAGGACAAAGGCAAAAAGGCTTGTTACCTGGTTGAGAACAAAGCTCATATATAAAGTTGGAAAAAATGATGTCAGGATTATTGATAGTGGTTGTACTCATCACATGACTGGAAATAAAGAAAATTTTGAAAATTTTGAAAATTATAATGGTGGATCAGTTAGGATGGGTAATGACTCACCTTGCCCGGTTGAAGGAAAAGGTACCATCACGTTGAATAATTTGATTAGATGTGAAAATGCATATTGGGTGAAAGGACTTAACTATAATTTATTGAGTGTTTCACAACTGAACAACACAGGACACCAAGTTGCATTTGAGAACAAAAAGGCAACGATCTATAATGGGAAAGGAAATTTGTTCGGTACTGGTGAACGAACAAAAGGTAATCTATTATATCTTGATGATATTGAGACCACTTGTTTATTGGCTAGAAATGAAGACTTTTGGTTGTGGCATAAAAGGTTATGTCATGTAAATTTTGATAGCAGGGTTAAGATAAGTAAGAAAAGAAAAGTAAGAGGCTTACCGAGCATTTCAAATCCCGACCATGTTATGTGCAAGAATTGTCAAATAGGAAAAATGACAAAGTCTAGTTTAAAGAGAAAAACCTACACATCTAATCCTATTCTAGAGTTAGTCCATACTGACTTATGTGGACCAATGAGAACATAGAGATATTATGGTGATAGATACTTTATTCTATTTGTTGATGACTATTCTAGGATGATGACTGCCATGTTCTTAAAAGAGAAATCTGAAGCATTTAAGATGTTCAAATGGTATAAAGCTAAAGTTGAAAAACAAAGTGGAAAAGAACTAAAATGTTTAAGATCATATAGAGGAGGAGAATTTATTTCTGATGAATTCACTGACTTTTGTAATGGGCATGGGATTAAAAGACAGGTTTTTGCATCGAGAACACCACAACAAAATGAGATTGTTGAAAGAAGGAATAGATCAATGGTTGATTGTGCTATAACACTGATGATTGAAAAAGGCATCACACAAAAATTATGGAGAGAAGCTATAAGTATTGCTATCTATACACTAAACCGATTTCAATTGAAGAAAGACACAAATAAGACACCTTATGAGCTATGATATGGATACACACCAAATGTGAGTTACTTTAGAATTTTTGGAAGTCAATGTTATATACTGAAAGATGATAGAAATGGGAAACTTGAATCTAAAAGTGATGAAGGAATATTTCTAGGATATTCTACTAAAAGAAAAGCTTATAAATGTCTGAACAAATCTTCTGAAAAAATCATTGAGAGTGCAAATGTTAAAGTGGATGAATTTGTTGAGAAAATGATGAGGAAAGCAGAAAGGAACCTAAAGATTATAACAGATTTGTCTACATTGAAGAACTTAACACCTTCCCTGAGTGATAGGATAATGCAACCGAGCAACAAGTTGCACACACTGAGAATCAAGAAAATGCTCACAATGCTGAACCGAGTGATAATGAAGATCAAGATGAGAATCAAAATGAAGATCAAAATGGAGAACAAATATTTGAACTTGTACTTGCAAAATATGTCATAAGACACCATCCACAGGACCAGATCATTAGAGACAAAAGAGAAAGAATGAGAACAAGAAGTAAGTCTCTTAACAATAGATGTTTGATTTGTGTTTTTGAGCCTAAATCTATTAATGCTGCACTTCAGAATCAAGAATGGGTTAGTGCAATTTATGAAGAGATTAAAAATATTGAGAAGAATAAAACATGGACATTAGTACCTAGACTGAGTGACAAAAATTTCATTGGCACCAAATGGATTTTCAGAAACAAACTGAATGAGAATGAAGAAGTCACAAGGAACAAAGAAAGAATGGTATGCATAAGAAGAAGGTATTGATTATGGAGAAACCTTTGCACCCATTTCTAGAATAGAAGGAGTAATAATTCTATTTACTTATGATGCTTTCAAAGGATTCAAAGTATACCAAATGGATGTTAAATCTGCATTTCTGAATGGAATACTAGAAGAGGAGGTATACATTGAACAACCTGAAGGGTTTGTTTATCCTAACAAGAGGAACATGGTTTGAAAAATACACAAAGACTTGTATGGAATAAAAAAAGCATCGAGAGCATGGTATGAAAGACTTCACTCTTATCTCATTAGTATTGGATTTATTAGAACAAGTGACAACAATACAATCTATATTTGAAAGGAGATACTGATGATAAGACTTTGATTGCTGAAATATTTGTTGATGATATCATATTTGGAGGTAATGATATGCTATTCAAGTCATTAGCTGATGAAATGAGCAAATAATTTGAAATGTCAATGTTTGGAGAGATCAAATTTTTCTTGGTCTACAGATTCTACAATAGGATGAAGGAATCTACATCACACAATCCAAATAGATCAAAGAAGTTCTAAAGATATTCAAGATGGAGGACTCAAAACCAGTCGGAACACCTATGGAAACCAGATGCAAATTGACAAAGGAAGACAAGACAACCGAGGTAAATCAGACCTTATACAGATCTATGATTGGAAAACTAATGTATGCTGTACACACTAGACATGATATAGCACATGCAGTTGGTATACTTACAAGATTCTCTACTAATCCTAAGGAATCACACATGATTGCTATTAAAACAATCTTGAGATATCTAAAGAATACCAAAGACTATGGTTTGTGGTACAATAAAGAAGGAAAATTTGAGCTACAAGTTTACACTGATGATGATTGGGATGGAAACATAGATGATAGAAAGATCACTACATGAGGATCATTCTTTATGGGTGACAGAATTGTCACATGGATAAGTAAAAAGAAATGATGCATATCTCAATCAACTGCAGAAGCAAAATATGTAGCTACTGTTGCGAATTTCTCTAACATTGCATGGATCAAGCAATTGCTGAAAGGTATGAATGAAGAAATTATTAACCCAGTAAATGTCTATTGTGATAATACTAGTGCTATAAACATCTCAAAGAACCCTATGATGCATGATAAGAAAAAACACATAGCTATTAAGTATCATTACTTGAGGGAACAAGTACAAGAGAAACAAGTGATACTAGAATATGTACAATCCAAAGAACAACTAGCAGACATATTCACAAAACCATTTCCAAAAGATACATTTGAGTACCTGAGGAATAGACTAGGGGTTTGACCCTTGTCTACTGGTCACTAAAATGACTTGTAGGCTGCATCAGCCTACACATTATCAGAAGATTAATCATGTTGATGCAAGATAAGATATGGAATACAATGACATATCAGTCTACTAAAGGGACAGAAAGCTTCAAAGGGAGAAAAATATTGTTAACTACTACCGAGCTGAATATTTTTTTGGCATTGTTGTCAAAGGGAGAGAAAGATTCAATGAAATATACATCAAGGAGAAGAGCATCTACAATACAAAGGGAGAGAGATATTCAATGAAGTAACCATCCATCAAAGGGAGAGAATTGGAGAAATTTAACACTGCATATCTATCCATAAAAGGGAGAAGAGATTCTACAAGAAAGGGATAGACAGATTCATAAGACAAAATTGTTACACCTATCCATTGAAGGGGATGAAGAAAGGGAGAGCACACAATAGAATCAAATTTAAGCTAGAAGAGCTTACTGAGATTATTTGAATTGTTTATAGAACAATAAGTTTGGTATGTTATGACATATCTTATACTACATATTTCATAAGTATGTTTCCATTAATGCCAAAGGGAGAGATTGATAAACTATAACTGATTGAATGTTTGAAGATGATGAGTTGATGATCATCAAGATGCAAAAGTGAATGCAAGACATTAAATCAGTTAATGTATTGTATTTTTATTGATTTCAACTTGATATGGTATGATTATTCATACACATATTGGTCATAACCTTGAAGAGTTAAAGAGACAAAGTTTATGTTATCGATAAAACATAAAAGTTATGTATACACTGAGTGACAGTAAACACCGATGGACAGTGCACACCAACTGATAGTGAACACCGAGAAGTTCACAGTGTATACCAAGTGCCACAGTAATTGAGAAAGTGTTACCAAGCAAGACCTATTTACCCAGCATAACTAAAGTCAATGGCCGAGCTAACTAGAGTTGATGACCAATCAAAACTGAAGTTAAAGAACAACAAAACTACTTAGCTGGAAAGAGTTATATTTAGAGATTGACTGATTGATTTCTTTATTCTTAACAATCAGTTAAACTAAAGCATGAAAGAGATTTAAAGCTATTTTTATTCATAGCTATCATGGAGAGATTTATGGAATAAAACTAAAGCAGATCTTTACGGGATAAAGGAAGCATGGCGAGTTTTACAGATCAAGAAGTGATCTACAACAAAGACAAGGAGAATGAGAGGCTGATCATGTCTATATAAAGAGACAAGGAATTCATTATGAAAAGAGGAATTTTGAATATATTCTGGTGAAGATTGAATTCTTCATGCAGATCTGATCATACAGGCTAAAGAACAGAGCCAATAAATTCTGTAGACACCGAGCAACAGAGGACAGAGCATTCACCAAGTAGAACAAAGAAATGGAGCAAAGGAACTGAAGTGAACATTGATCAGAGATGTATTATTGGACTAAAAATAGATCTGAATATTTGCAAGTTAAAGTTGTATTTTGAATAGATCATTTACTGTATCAGTTTAACTATTGATTCAGAAAATCTCTTAACCGAGTGGGATTTAACAGTCCTTAATGTATCGAGAAACTCAAGAGTATCAAAAGGTTTTCTTGTTGACAACATAGTGAGTGCTAGGTCAAAAGACAAACTATTAGTTTTAAATCCTCTAACAAGGTTGCACTTAATACTGTGTATTGTAACCTTTAACAGGGTTGGCTCTTCACCGCGCTCACTTCAGAAGAGTGAAAATATTTTGAGTTACCGGTCCCAAGTGATTTTTCCCTTAGCAGGGTTTCCACGTTAAAATCTATGTGTCAAATGTGTATATGGTTCATTGCATTGATATTTTTCTTTACACATTATTGAAAATGGATTGTCGATTAACACTAAGTTTATTTACTGCTATTCGGTAAAGACTAGAAAAGATAAATAGTATATCTTACTAAGAAGCTTATATTTGTTAAAGTTATTTAAGGCATAAATCTTGATGGACTGAAAGATAGCTAGAGGGTATTATATTAAAGAGATAGGTTTTTGGTTGAATTCTTGGAATTATTTTAAGGCCACTGATTCACCCCCCCCCTCTCAGTTATTCTAACAAATGTGGCATGTGTCATGTCAAGGTCGATATATACAATAAAAATGTCAAATATATGCATGAATTGGTCCTTCAATGACCACAACTAGCACTATATGTCTATATCAAATTCTATGACTGTGATGGATCATCAAAATTAAGACTCTTGAAAGTAGTATGTGGTTCTATATATGGTTTCAAAACAATAATTAAAATGTCGAATCATATTAATTTTGTTAAAAAATAGATTAGAGTTGTCAAAATAACATCAAAATAGCTAAATATTGAATTGTAATTTGTTTGCAATTGAATTGTTGATTACCTCATGTCTTTCTTTCACTCTTGGGTTGTGTAGTAAAGGTGATGGATCCCTTCTTGGGCGATCAAGACTCCTAACAAAATGGAAAGGTAGAGGATCCTTGGGAAGTTGTGAATGGGGTTGTAATAGGTAAAAGGAAATTAATACAATTTAATAACATATATAGTTGAGAAACACTAAAAAACTAAACATTCATGGACTAAAAAATAAATTTGTACCAGAGCCTCAGATGGTTCTCTTATACTCGAAGGAGGCATTTCCATTGATGAAATAACTACGATCATTTCCTGTATGGTAAATGATAAGACAATATTATATTCATAGAGGAAGGAATTAGGGCTTTCAAAAAAACAAGAATGTGATCCAAGAAGAGTTGAGAAGAGGGTTTCAAACAAGAATATAAACATACCTCTTCCCTCTGTTGTGGTGGATCCCCTCTTTGATGATCAAGAATCCTAACAAAATGGAATGGTAGAGGATCTGTGGGAAGTCACAAAGGGGGTTGTAATAGGTAAAACACAATCAATACAAGTTAATAACATATATAATTGAGAAAGACTAAAAAACTAAAAATGCATGTACTTATATCTAAACGCATATGTTTAATATATATATATAGAAAAAATGCATAACAGAGCCTCAGTTGGTTCTCCTGTACTCCTAGGAGGCATCATCATTGATGAAGCAACTATAACCATTTCTTGTATGAAAAATGATAACAAATGTTATAGTCATAGAGGAAGGATTTAGAGCTTTTGAACGAATAAGAATGCAATCCAAGAGGAGTTCAAAAGAGGGTTTCAACTAAGAACAAGAGATGAAAGTGAAGATGAAAATGTTACCTATTCCATCTCCTAAACCTCTGCGACATTAGGTGCATTCATCAATTTTGTAAACCCCATTTATTTTCTTATATAGAATAAACAAAAAAGAATTTAAATCATTCTACATGTACATGTTTAACATAATACGTTTCAACAAATAAATATAAATTGTGCTAAATTTCCTTTTGGTGTTTAGGTGTCTGCGAGGATTTATTTTTACGTTTCGATGTACTGAAAGATGCCTTTCACACACAAGTTGTCCTGGACCCAGGTGGGGTAACCTAACAAAAAAAAAATTAACATAAGGGATACAAATATATAATATTAAATATAAGTAAAAAAACCTAAATGTAAATGACTCGCACGGGTTCAATAAAAAATGTAAAGAAGCGATGTGCAAAATATGACACCACAAAGCTTTCTAGGCAAAAGTCAATGGCTGAAAGTGTGACATCATCAACTTGGGACATCTGAACCCCTAAGAACCCCTATAAAATGCCAAATAAATATACATTAGCAAGTTAGTAAATATTAACAAAAATATTTTGAAATCAAGGTGTTATTCTATTTTTAATATAATAATTTTTTTTACCTCCAATGTTGAAGCTACATGTGCGTGTGGAGTGGAACAAATGTGATGTGGTGTACTCAGACCAACTGCTACACCCTACAATGCATATTATTCATATATCAATTGAAATTGTTATATATATGAAAATGTATTACATTTATAAGATTTAAATGGTCATTGTTGGCTAAATATTTTGCAAGTCACTAAGACTACAACTTGCAAAACATGTGTTTTAGGCAGCAGTATGTGAGATTTCTCTCTCCTCTCAGCAATAGGGGAGGCTCCCTTCTTACCACAGGTGGCTTCAAGTAGAACTGAACTGTAACACATACAGTTCACCTTGCAACATTAATACCGGTGACTCGATGATTGACGTAAGAACAATCAAACGAGGCAGCAGTTGGTTTATCTAAAGACGAAGTGATACAATGAGCTCAAAGTCTCATGTCCTCACCTTGAATAAGTACTCTAATCTATTGTCCAATACTAAAGCTCAAAGTCTTCAGTCCTTGGAGTATATCAGCCACTAGTTTCTATAGTAACCCTGATTTCCTGAAGCACAAAATCTTTAGAAAACTTGGATTAAATACGCTCCAATGATTTAAACAAAGAAACTATTTTAATTTGAACAAGGATCAACAAGTGCAACATAAGAATACATTCATTCATTTTCAAGACAACAACACAAAGTCTATCAATCTCTATTCCTTTATTCAAATGCTTAACTCTCTTACAATGAAACACAAAGTTTTCAGAACTCAAGAGTTTTGCCTATAGTTTATTTGCACAAAACAAAAGATGAAGGATTACAATGAGCTCTCTCCTTTATATAGGAAAAGAAGAGAGAGAAAAGTGGAGAAGAAAGGGGAAACCCTCAACCACTTTGACTTATTCAATCCTTATCCTCTAACTAACTAACTTTGACCTAGTCAAAGCTTATCAACAACTAACTAACTTTGACTTATTCAATGCTGCAGGACCTAGTGTCCTTGCA
>MU227748.1:2138905-2156724 GCA_018584345.1 Thuja plicata
CTGAGCTCGGTAGACTCTGTCAACTGCCTTGCTGAACATTCTGAGCTTGGTAGACTTTGTCTAATGACTGATATGACATTTGTGTAACATCAAGGACAATACACAATTAAACAATTGTTTCCAACAGCATAAGCATATGTATTCGAAAGTATATGCCAATGTTTATGAACATTGCCGCGGGTGTTAGTAAAACGCGGGCTTTGTAAGTGACGCATGGGCTTAATTAACATGCCAAACGATATGTGAAAACATTAAAATTCAACGCCAATGTTGTGTAATGAAAACTGACGCATAAAATCACATTATTCCATTCACTCACAACATATGCTAGTTTAAAGAAAATCAATGCTATGTGATATATTCTGTTTTGACGAAAGAAAAACGCGGGTTTATAAGAGACTTCTAACTTTATGCATTTAAACAAGGACATACGCCCGATGATTAATACAAGATGGGAGTCTAAAAAACATGCATAAGCTACGCCTTAGTTGGTTTAATATTTTTAAATGAAAGATATAATATACTTCCATTAAATATCGAACCTCCTATGTAGGGAAAATGATATGCCTTCATAATTTAAAATATAAATTTTAATGAAACAATAGCATATGGTTTTAGGATGTTTTTATTATTTAAAAACAATGTGTTAATATTATAATAAAACTAATTATAATAACATTTGTTTTACAATATGTATTATAATTAGTTATTATTTTAATATTAACATTAATATTTGATATTATTATTATTATTATTTTAAAATAATAATAATACATTGTTTTTAATTAAAAAAACATTAAATGGTAATTCGCAATGAACTATAAGATTTATAAATAAAACGACGTCATTTTTTTCATAAATGTTATCTTTATCTTCGTCGTTTATTAAAATAAATTTCTTTAACAATATATGCATATTATGCGATTATCATTTTTTTTAAAATCTATTTTAAACACAAAAAGAACTTAAAGTGTCTGTATGTGTCTTTAAAACTTTAATGATTTGATATGCGGATGTGATCTCGCTATCATTAAATTTTTTAAGCAAAACTCTGCAGAGTAGTGCACAATTTTAAGATAGAGTTTAAAATCTATCACTCATACAAAATAAGCTTAAACTTTATGCATTCGACTAGAAAAAAGACCATTTCTTTACTGACCTTGGAAGGACGTGGAAAACTATTTGCAGAGCAACTAAAACACAAAGACGCCAACTAAATTGGAAACAAAAATAAAACACCAAACAAAGCGAAAAAGAGAAACAAAAGACTGTACGCTTTGTAAGAAGTAAAACAAAACAGGACCAAGGGATGACTGATCCCGCCAAATATAACTTTTTGCAAAGCCTCGACACTCTTAGAGAAAAACTCCTAGCAATCATTGAGAATTGCGTAGGGTTGCCCCAATTTTGGGGAATGCAAAATTGAGGACAACAACTGGCTCTGACTGGGGAACATTCCTCATTTGTTCTTCGAAACAATGAGGAGTACAGAATCCAGACCTCTAAGTGCCTTTATCTACTCCATTGGGCTATAAAGTCAAGCGACCAAAAACACAAAAACAAAAAGGATGACGCGACTGACACAAAGCACCTAATTAAAATAAAGAAAACCTACCTAATTAAATCTAGTCGACTTTTGAACTTTTTAGATGAAACCATTTATTGGCTCAACAAAATAGCTACCTTTTTTCAGCAGCTTGCAGTACTTTGAATGTTCACATGCAACTTTGTTCAGATGAACCACAAACAGCTGGAGCAATGATGCCAATCCTTGATACGACACCTCTTGGAAAAGATGAACAAATTCACCTTTTTGAGATGAATCATATGTATTGCTGGTCCAAGATGAGTCCATAGATCCAATCTACTCCTGCTGAACTGTAAATGCTTCTTTAGTCTCTTCTTCAATTGCATCTTCATGCTCAGGTACAAGTGGAATATTTGCCTTCCCGTTGACCTCCAGCCAAGTGAGATGTCTTATAGGACATCCCCTTGACCGAATAAATTCTAAATTCTTCTTGTTGGTTGCAACTTGAGTGATTGGTTTTTCAACCATGACAATCTCATGCTCCAAATGATTTCCTTCATGCGATTCAGATGAACACATGAATGCAATGCATCCTTTAGTATTTTGTTCACAAAATTCAATTTCAAGAGAATCATCAACAAGATTTGAGCAAAACTCTTCTATAGTAGTCATGAAATGATCGTCATCAAGTTTGGGGGTAGGACATTCATGCAAAGCGTTTTCAAGTTCATGACCTTGAAACACAAATGCATCCTTTTTAACTTCACTGGAACCTTCATGCATGTCCATATTTTCATGTCTAATGACATGATTGTCTTCATTCACTTGAGCATCAGAAGAATGAGTTGCATCTTTCAAATTTTCATCAATGGCTTTCTGAGACTGCGTGAACCAGAAATAAGAGTCACCAACTATGTCTTCTTCCTTTTCTTGGAAGACTATAGCAAGATCACTATCCTCAGATTCAGGATGCTTTGTTGCTGCCTTCACTAATGGCACTTCAATAGCAAGCTTCTATGGTGATGAAACTAACTTTCTTTGATTCTCAACAGCAGAACTATGATCAACATTTAGAAGAGGCTTTCTTTGAACATCTTCGTAAGGAACAAAGAACATACCCTGAGCTATTTTCTTTTTGAGAGAAAACAACTCATTCGCCAACCTCTGCACCGTAGGATCCGTCCTTGTCACGGGGGAAAATGAATGAGAAGGAAGATGAGTTTCTTCAAACTCACTTGCTTCAAATTTTATATGCCCAGCAAGAATAAGATCATCTTAAATTCCAATGGCCAATGACTGTGCAACTACAAGAGTAGCGGGAGCTTCTCTTTTCAATAGAAAACTGACTTCAGGAATCTGAGTATTGAAAAAGAAACACTTCAAATTTGCAGCTGTAGGCCGAGCAATAACTGGAATCCTTCGTATCAACTTGTTGAAATGAGCCACAAATTCACGCATAGGTACATGAGATACCTTCTTCAACTGAGTGAGTTGGGCAAATAGGGCATGAGCATCTTTAGGCAGCTTGAACCTTTCTTCAAACTTGGCTATGAGAGTATCCCAGTTTATGATGGTCTATGGTGGCAGATGGTAAAACCAATCAGCAGCTACACCTTGGAGACTTTCCATGAACAACCTCATAGACAAGTCCTCATGTTCAACACCAAGAACACCACACACAATGTAAAAAGCAACAATATGTGCATCAGGATGTTGCTGTCCATTACCAAAGAATTTTGGAAAATTCTTCCGCGAGCCATCAGGAAGAGCATGTAGAGGTAGAGCTAGATTCAACGGACCAAAAGAATTTCCCCAAGGACCTTGAGCCATTTACATGTCCTGGATAAAAGCTTGAAAAAGTATGAGAAATAAAAAAATGATGAAATAATTACAATGGATAGGACACAAGCATACTTCAAACGATAGCATGAGGCTTACGAATGCGTATCGCGTCCCAGTAGGAACTCTTTACAAAATATCTTTGGATGGAACTTCGTTTATTTCTCTCCTATAGAACAAACAATTAATCCTTTTCTCTTTTTTTTTTCAGAAAAAGATTGCAAAGTGAAATTGGTAACAAAAACTTGTAAAAACATCAACAATAAAAGATAAAGAAGCAAAGTGTCCGTTAAAGGCACAAAGTCCTTCGTTGCTTCTCCAGGATGGGAAACTCAAATAGAAGCTCAAAGTCTTCTCAATCGAATCTCCTTTCAACCTTGGATGAAAATATGTTTCGATATCCCCAGCAGAGTCGCCAAAAACTGTTGGCTAAATATTTTGCAAGTCACTAAGACTACAACTTGCAAAATGTGTGTTTTAGGTAGCAGTATGTGAGATTTCTCTCTCCTCTTAGCAATAAGGGAGGCTCCCTTCTTATCGCAGGTGGCTTCAAGTAGAACTAAACTGTAACACATACAGTTCACCTTGCAACAGTAATACCGGTGACTCGATGATTGACGTAAGAACAATCAAACGAGGCAGCAGTTGGTTTATCTAAAGACAAAGTGATATAATGAGCTCAAAGTCTCCTGTCCTCACCTCGAATAAGTACTCTAATCTATTGTATTATACTGAAGATCAAAGACTTTAGTCCTTGGAGTATATCAACCACTAGTTTCTATAGTAACCTCGATTTCCTGAAGCACAAAATCTTCAGAAAACTTAGATTAAAGATGCTCCAATGATTTAAACAAAGAAACTATTTTAATTTGAACAAGGATCAACAAGTGCAACATAAGAATACATTCATTGATTTTCAAGACAACAACACAAAGTCTGTCAATCTCTATTCCTTTATTCAAATCCTTAACTCTTTTACAATGAAACACAAAGTTTTCAGAACTCAAGAGTTTTGCCTATAGTTTATTTGCACAAAACAAAAGATGAAGGATTACAATGAGCTCTCTGCTTTATATAGGAAAAGAAGAGAGAGAAACGTGGAGAAGAAAGGAGAAACCCTCAACCACTTTGACTTATTCAATCCTTATCCTCTAACTAACTAACTTTGACCTAGTCAAAGCTTATCAACAACTAACTAACTTTGACTTATTCAATGCTGCAGGACCTACTGTCTTTGCAACATGATTACATGAAAACACTTTACATATTTTTGTGTAATCTTTCAAAGATTCCACACTTTTACAAAATGCATAACAAAAGCATCTAAGTGTCTGATAGGACACGACATCTATTTGCATCATCCTTTTTTGGTCTTCATGCTGCTACAGGATGTCTGATGACTGATGTGTTCTGGTTTGGTGAAAACATCTCGAACCGGAACATGAAACTGTATATCACTCTACATCATAATGGTGATTGCTGGGAAGCATCTTTATTTCTCTCTGTTTCAGTTTTGAAAGCATTTTATGCCTGGAGTCATTTCATACTTTCCACCTCCCTGTTTGGCTCCATCATATGATTGCTTCTCGCTTTGTATCCTTGTGCCATGGGAAGAACATGAGAAGATCTTTCTTCAACTTGCAATCGTATTGGAAGTACTTTTATTCTTGCAACATGACTCTTCATTATTTGAGGAGAAGAACGTGCATCTCATTAAGGACACAAAAAGGTGGAATTTTTGTACCATTCTACATACTTGAAATCTGAAATCCTTCTTTGATATGTAGTATGAACATTATGAATGAAGTGGGTTTTTCAATCTATAATGCATATTGGGAAGAGCTTAGTATTTTGGAGGTACTGCATGTATGCGGACAACAAACTTTGAGTTTGATAAAATGAATACATTGACACATATATGTATGAGCAAATGTTCAATATGTAAGGTGGGGTTTGTTTTGGAATCATTTGCAGCTCATGAATGAACATGCTATGTGCCTGGTGGGTTTTTTTGGAAGCAAATGCATATGAAGATGAAAGTGAAAAGTGGGGTTTTTCGGCTACTTTGCATATCGGTGGTTTTCTTTTACCTTTTAACATGTAAATGTGGAAAAGGTGGATTTTTCATCACATTTTGCATATAAGGCAGCACTTGGTCTTGTTTATGCAAGAGAACCCTTCGGATGAGGTTTTTAACTCCATCTGTAAGTGAACTCAAACTTTTTTTGTGGGAAGAACTTGCATCTCTTCAAATTGCATATAAAGGGAAATAACTTTCCACATTTTGCGAGAAATTTCTTACAGTTACACCTGCCATATTTCGAGAGGAAAAAAATGCACTTGTAAATGGGTCTTAACCCATTTCCAAGTGATTTTTAATGCACCCATGAGTGCAGCTGATTTTGGGAAAATCAACAACTTTTGGGAAGAACTTCATGCCATGAAAATCACACGCTTCTTACAATCAAATTCACAATATTTGAGGAGAAGAACAAGCGTATGGGGAGTACTTCTCTGCAAGGCTGAGGTGGTGAGCTTGAAGAGTAGGAACACCGACATGGATAATTGAAAGCTTCATGATCTTTAAACTTTGAAGAGCAACCAGAACTTGAAGACAAAATTTGATGACTGTAGTTTCTAAATGATTACTGATTAGTGACATGACTATGATTCATGAATGCATCCACACCTTTTCCATCCTTTAAAACAACTGATTTGTAAATGCTTTAATAATCCACTTTCTTCAAAATAGTTTTCCATGTACCCCCAATGCTCAAAAATGAATATGCTGTTATAGTTTTCTATTGTGCACAACTTGACATTTATCCTTTGTAGCTGTCTTCTCAATCAAAGACTCTATAGTTACCTCTTAAGTCTCCTTTCTTGCAAGGATCTGCTGTTTAGAAACTTATAGTAACATTATTGTCTCTCCTTCATAGATCAGCAATTACACACTTAGCACCATTTTACAATTCCTTTGATATTGCTGTCCCAAGGCAATATTTTTGTGTTTACTGGTCTTTAAACATTTTCCTTCATCTTCATTGAGCCACTCTTACCGAAAGAACTCCAACAATATTTTATTACTTGTTATCATGACTGCCCAAATACCCTTTATCAACAATATAAATGAAAGTTATACATCTGGGATACTTTTCAACAACATCACTCTGCCTATGGTGGTCTCCAAAATAGAAAAATCTGAAGGAAACAATGCTCCAAAACACAGCTCTATATGGGCGTCTTTGCAATCCATTTTGAGTCAAACTCTATCTCTTCATTATTAATAAGTAATAACTCTTGAGACAAATGTCACAACATAAACACCTAATCTGTGATTTAGGGAGCAAAATCGATCACAAACTCTGTAGTAGTGAATCTAAAGATGACACCTCAACTATTGAACAACTTCTCCACACTCTTCTTGGAGAGTTATCGTAGCAAATAGTGGAGGAAGGAAAATGTTTTTAATGAAAATGCTGATGCATATTTAATGAAAAATGACGCCATACAGTCCTATGCTTTAACGACATTGTTAAAACTCATTGTCCATGCATATTGTTTTAAAAAGAAAACAACGCCCGATAACTAATAGTTATCTATGGCTTTTAAAAAAGGAAAAACATATGCATAAGCATATGTATTCGAAAGTATATGCCAATGTTTATGAACATTGCCACGGGTGTTAGTAAAACGAGGGCTTTGTAAGTGACGCATGGGCTTAATTAACATGCCAAACGATATGTGAAAACATTAAAATTCAACGCCAATGTTGTGTAATGAAAACTGACGCATAAGATCACATTATTCCATTCACTCATAGCATATGCTAGTTTAAAGAAAATCAACGCTATGTGATATATTCTATTTTGACGAAAGGAAATTGCGGGTTTATAAGAGACTTCTAACTTTATGCATTTAAACAAGGACATACGCCCGATGATTAATACAAGATGGGAGTCTAAAAAACATGTATAAGCTACGCCTTAGTTGGTTTAATATTTTTAAATGAAAGATATAATATACTTCCATTAAATATCGAACCTCCTATGTAGGGAAAATGATATGCCTTGATAATTTAAAATATAAATTTTAATGAAACGATAGCATATGGTTTTAGGACGTTTTTATTATTTAAAAACAATGTGATAATATTATAATAAAACTAATTATAATAACATTTGTTTTACAATATGTATTATAATTAGTTATTATTTTAATATTAACATTAATATTTGATATTATTATTATTATTATTATGTTAAAATAATAATAATACATTGTTTTTAATTAAAAAAACATTAAATGGTAATTCGCAATGAACTATAAGATTTATAAATAAAACGAAGTCATTTTTTTTCATAAATGTTATCTTTATCTTCGTCGTTTATTAAAATAAATTTCTTTAACAATATATGCATATTATGCGATTATCATTTTTTTAAAAAGCTATTTTAAACGCAAAAAGAACTTAAAATGTCTGTATGTGTCTTTAAAACTTTAATGATTTGATATGCGGATATGATCTCGCTATCATTAAAATTTTTAAGCAAAACTCTGCAGAGTAGCGCAAAATTTTAAGATAGAGTTTAAAATCTATCACTCATACAAAATAAGCTTAAACTTTATGCGTTCGACCATAAAAAAGACCATTTCTTTACTGACCTTGGAAGGATGTGGAAAACTATTTGCAGAGCAACTAAAACACAAAGATGCCAATTAAACTGGAAACAAAAATAAAATGCCAAACAAAGCGAAAAAGAGAAACAAAAGACTGGACGCTTTGTAAGAAGTAAAACGAAACAGAACTAAGGGATGACTGATCCCGCCAAATATAAATTTTTGCAAAGCCTTGACACTCTTAGAGAAAAACTCCTAGCAATCATTGAGAATTGTGTAGGGTTGCCCTAATTTTGGGGAATGCAAAATTGAGGACAACAGTCATTAGTGAGGGCCACATCCTCCGAGGTGGAAGCATGAAATCTACTCCTACAATGTGTACACAAATGGGATATGGAACCATCCTCATCCATGTCAGTATCTACCCCATAATATATATTATGGCAGTTCAGACACATATGATCAATGGGCTGGGATGAGCCAAATGGTGCATTTGATGATGAAGTAGGTGGTGTAAGTGTTGATCCATCCTTTGGTCTGAGAGGTTGCACTAACTATCTACCATGGTTAACGATGCCATCAGTCAATGACGTAGCCGCTTGAAGAGTCTGTAACTCCATAGACTCCTTCAGGGATATTGGGACCATGATGTGAACCATGAGTTTAGAAACTAGAGAAATCCTATGTTGGGGGTCTACCACCCTCTGAGCCCTTGGTCTATCATGGGCAAAGCCTCTCCCTCTACCTTGGAACTTCTACATGTCAAAGTAGTTTGGCTTCAAGCCTAGGGTAAACTCACAATATAAATTTCTCAAAAAATACAGAGGTACCTCATAATTGTAACAAGGTGGTTGGTTAAAGACCATATATCTCCTATCCCAAAAAGCATTTCTTAGCCCAACATGAGTACACCAATGTATAGGAAACATCTTCAAATCATGAGCTAAGGTCTCATTAGTTTTAGGTTCGGTAAAAAGAGAACTTATATAACATTTACTTATGGATTTTATTTTCACCTCATCGTATGATAACACATTAGAATAGAATGCATTACCTATATCCCTATATGTGCCCCATTTCGTGAACTCTCTAGATACCCCCCTAACACAATTGGCCATTGATTCTATGGATTTGGCAATGGATGAATGATTCTCATGATTAGAGGACCTCAATCTATTCACTATCTGAGAAATTTGATAAGTATTTCATGATAGATGATTTAGAAGATCCTCCCGTGTGTCATGTACAAGTTCTACTGAAGGAGGTGGAGGGCTTTGGGGTTGTGTTGTTGTTGTTTTTGAGGAGTGGGATTTTGAGATTTTCTTGTTGAGGGCAATGTTTTAAGGGTTTTCTTGTTCTGACGGGGAAACATTTTGAGGGTTTGGTGGTGGTTGTTGTTTAGGAATGTATTGTTGTTGTCTGTTTTATTGTCAGACCATGTTTTGAGAATCTGACATGAAATTAATAAAAAAATGAAAATTAATAAAAAAATACTATTACAATTCAATTAAAAATAATAATAAAATCAATAAATTCCTTACCTCTTCGACAGCGTGGCATTCAGAAGAATAGTTGAATACACCAACAAAATACAAATTTGTGTGAAACACGATTGGGTTCTAATGTATTTGGCCTCCTTTCACTATTGTAAGTCCATTTTTATCACATTGAAATGAGGGTTTTTCCGCGGGCTACAAAATATTTTAAGTTCTACATAACCCGATCATGTTTTGTAGAACTATTGATCAGTTTTACTTCTTTAAAACCCAATTGGGTTTTATTATCATAAAACCAGACCAGGTTTTAAATAATTTACGTTTGGTATTCACCAAGCCATGACCTGATCGGGTTATTTTAAATTTTAAATAACTCAACCGGGTTATTGATTTTTAGAAATTGTTTTGACATGGTGGCCATTTTTTTGCACACCATCTTTATGCACTGGACTTCAAGATATTTACAAATGAAGAAAAACCCACAACTAAAAATAAAAACCATACAAAAATGCTCATCCATTCAACCACCACTGCCTCAAATGTATCAAGACATCAATTTAATTCATGCCAAAACATATCTAACCCATTAAATACAATCAAAATCTCTATGTATAAAAGACACCAATGAAGATCATACATGTCTAGGAACTCCCATTACATGGATAGTAGCAAATTTGAAGAATAGAACACGACCAACTAATTCTACTAATAAACACTCGCACTGAGGTGTGACTCATAATAAAACCATGTAGTAACAAAGTGCAATTACAAAGATCCATATAATAAAGGAACAAAATGTAGCACACTTTCTTATAACATGTCACCATAACTCTACTATGTCCACCACACCAACCATGTGAACATGAATCTCTAGGAGGTAGCCATAGAACAAAGAGACAAAACTTATAAATCATATTCCATAACACACCCTTCTACCAACACCTCAAAGTGCTAATGTCAAGAGAGATCTCCTTCGCAACCCTAAATAAAATGCATTAACAACACCTAATCATTTGATCTCATAAATCAAACAAAATAAATGTATCTTATATAGATAACTTGGGTATAAGCCTCTCAAAATAATAAAGATCATGCTCAAATAAATTCCAAAATCTAGGAATAATTCCAATAAAATATCCAAAATTCTTCATCAATGGATGAAATCATAAATAAAATTATACGCACAAGGAGATAAAGATACCTAAAAATCCCTCAAAACTAAAAAAGACTAGCACAAGATCCATATCAATGAGAAAATGTAGTATAAAACATAATGCATCTAAAAGAAAGATGAAAAATACCTCTTAGATGACTATTTTTTGAGTATACCAAGAGTGGGGAATGAGATTGATCATACAAGATACACCAAGACACAATGGCTCTCTCCAAGAATAATACCATATATAGGATCATCATGAACTCATGTCCATATATAGGTTAAGATTTCTTAAAATTTCTTGCTAAAACCTCAACAAAGAATAACTATCTCAATAAATGTCTCTAATCTCTAGAGAGCTTTAGCCTCATCTAAATCTCCAAGTATCCACAAGAACCTACAACTAATCAATCTATACTAAGATCTAAAAGCAATATTGCACTTTCATGAAGCTCCCAAGAACATGACCAAAGTACTTGAAATACCAATAGGAATATCCAAACCTTTTTCAAAGCATCAACCAAACATTTCTAAAATTAGGAATACATCATGATATGAAATCTCCTCAAAAAAATTGACATTATATAATTAATATATCTCTCTTCCTAAGACCACCTGTGCCATGCTAAAAATTCAATGCATAATCAAGAGTACATCATGACACAACACCAAACATCCTCTCAACCAAGGATTATCAATCAAAATTGACAAGTCATTAACTTGTCACCTAAAAAATAAACTGAAATATTCTTCCATGGCTAACTAAGATGTCAAAATATCCAATCACACAAAGATAACCATCTCTTATCAATTAAATTTAATAATGCCAAGGAATTATCGATATTGTAAAAATGGTCCAAGATCTCCTCCATTACACCAAAAACCATTATAAAATATCATCCATCTCTAAGTGACGAATCCACATAATTTTTAAAGCTTGGGCACCTAATTATGATATAAATCCCTCTATAGTATCATGATAACTATCTCCTAAATGAAGATCATCCATGGTCCACACACATACAACTATAATCCTAACGAGCCCAAATTTCATAAAGTAGAGCCAATATCTCTATGCCAAGAAGATACAACCATCACCATCAAAATATCTTACCAAAACATGTAGCTAATATTTCTATGACATCATATGACATATATCTAATTAATTAACTATTTAGGAACTCTCATCATCTATCCTCTAATATCAATGAAACATATAATCCACATACAAGGTCAACTAAGTAAATCTACAATAACACAAACAACTCATAAATTTAGATAAATTTTGCATCCAAGTCATCCCACTACAACGAAATGTATGCCCAACCCACATAATTGCATAGCTCATAGATACTTAACCAATACAACATGCAAAATCACCATTGCATAAGTAATTGGAAATACAATAATGGGAAAGCAAGATACTGAGGGGAGGTGAATCAGATCTTCAAATTTAAACACCTAAAACAAACTAATCCACATTCATACATATATGAATCTAATGTAATCTCAGATAACATCCACTCAATGAAATAAATAACAAATAACACAATAACTTGGTAACCCAGAAACCCAAATAGGTAAAACTGGGGTGGGGATGACACCCACAAAATTCTCCACTACTGCAGTAATAAAGTGTACCTATTAAGGTTACAAATGTTGATTACAAAATGTAATCTAACCTGTTAAAGGTCTGCCCGGTTAAGAGCTTAAGATCATTACAATCTACCAGGTTAAAGGATTTCAACTTACAATAAAGTAAGCACTCTGTTAGGAGATAAAGAAAGGTCTGCTAGAACCACTCTGTTAAGAGATTTCACCTGATACAATGATTAAAATGTCTCAAGTATTGATCCTTCGTTATGCACTCTGATGCTAATGACAGATATCCTCTTTTCAGTACCTTCTATGATCTCATAATCTGATATAACTTTACTCTGCTGTTCACTATGTTGTTGCTCTGCTTGATCTCTGCTTCTTAATTAAATAACCCTCTGTGCATTTCACTTCAAAATGCAGTCACTAGAAAATTCATTTGTTCTCTCCTTGTACACTTTTAAAATAGGGTTTAGAAGCAATCTAATATACTTGTTCAAATCTGATAGCGAGATCTAGATCAACGATCAAGAACTGATATCCATACCTTGATGGTAAAACAATTAATGTTTACAATAGGTCATGCATAGGATAAAACAATTAAATGCATAACTAACTCCATATAAAAATATTAAATGCATACATTAGTCAGCCCAAAAAGCTTATATAAGTCGGCCGAATCACTTATCCTTGAAGTTTGTATCATTCTAGACATGTATACAAAAACTGTCTTGCTCGGCACTTAATATCTCTGTGTCCTTCTCGGTTCGACAATGTAACTCGGCTCGGCAATGTAACTAGGCAAACTGAAAATTGCTCGGCAATGTTGCTTGGCCTTGCATTGTTTTAGCTCGGCCACAATGATAGCCAACTAAAACTACCTAGATGAATGACTAATTGTTGGTCACTAATCATCAACAAAACTTAGAGATTTACAATCTCCCCCTTTGATATTAGTGGCAAAAGCACTTATCATTACTTCCATTCATTCCATCAAAATATTTCCTAAGTACACTAAGTACTCCCCCTAGGAATATACTCGGAAATAATATACAAGTTTACATGCCTTCAAAAATTATATACAAGTGTACCTGTACTATACTGATGTATCATTCTGTATCTTTCATACTTCCTTACTGAATTCCTTACTAACTTCCCCCTTGTTTTTGTCACTGATTAATGGTGGGGTTAAGTTGTACTTATCCAAAAATTGTTTATGAAGCTGCAAGGTGGTTTTAAATGTAGTATCCCAGCTTTCCTTTGTAATCTTCATAACTTCCAATTTGATTTCTAGCTCGATAGCTAGACTCACTAAACTCTCTGCAGTCGATAGATTTGCATTGCTCTGTGATAACTCCTTTGCTTTTGAAAGTTCCTTCTGTATTACCTCTAAGTGAGGCAACATGCTTTTCTGAATAGTTATCAATTTGGCCCTTATTCAACCATCTTCAGCCCTAAGCTCAGCTATTCTCCTTTGTGCATTTATCAACTTATTAAGATGTAAAGAACTAGATGTAGTATCTTTACCCAAAGTAGTACCCATTGATCTTAAATCTAACTGTAGCTTCTCAACAAGCTGTAGATTATCCTTTGTGAAAAATTCAACATCACATAATTTTTTGTACAAAGAATAAACATTGGCTGTAACTTTCTCTAAAGTTTCTACAAGAATAGAAAGTTCAACCTGTTTAGAGGTAATCTCTTTTGAGATCTTCTCTAGAACTTTGCTCTCAAATCTTCTCCTGGACCATTGCCGAAGCTTTTCATTGCTGTCTATGTCCTCATCAGTTATCTTCTATACAATGTTGACTATTTGATCAATGATTGGAGCTTGAGGCATTTCATCCTCTAAGTCAAAAGCCTTTGCAAATATGTCTTTGATGTCATGCAACACCTGCTTTTGCTTTTGTTCTATCTTCATTTCTTCCTGTCTCTTCTTCCTCTTAAGTAATTCTTGAAGAGTCCCTATTTGTTCAAAAGATAATTCATTGGGATCCCATTGTGGAATTACAATGACTTCATCTAATGTTACATCTAAAATTTGAGACTTCTTCTTCAAGATTTTCTTCTTCTTCAATTCTAGAGAACTTATGCTCGGTAGCATAATATCTTTCCTTTTGACAGTGTCAACATCCAATGCCTCTTTTAATTCTGTCAATACTATCTGTGGATTTGGCATACCACCAATTTTAGGACCTGTAGGAGTGGATGATGCAGAGTGTGGTAGATCCACCAACACTTGCATTGCCTCTTCTTCTTTAGGCTCATCAACTGTATCCTTCATCCCTACTCCACTATCTGAAATTGTTTTCACAACCTCTAAAATAGGTGGATTCTGTGAAGTTACCTCTTATTCATTTGTTTGTTGTTTCTCTTCACCTTTCTGATCACTGCCAACTTTAATTATTTCATCAGATGCTGTGGTCTTCCCTTCTTCTGTATCAGTTTCCTTAATAGGCGAATTAGTGTCTTTACCACTCGACATCTCTTGTTCCTCGACATTCAAATTGCTTGGATCATCAACTATATAATCCAAAGGACTATCTACAGTCAGATCAACAAAGTTTGTTGCATCTAATGCATCTTTGGTCTTGTCCTGTTCAATGGAAATTTGTCCTTGTGTTACCTGTGGTTCAGGGGTAGTCTTGACTTCAACTTCTTTTGTCTTTTGCTCGGGTGTCCCCTCACCAGATTTCTTATCTTTTGGAATGAGCAATCCAAAGATCTCTTTCCAAATCCTTGTGCTTTGCTGTACTACACCTTCAATGTCATTTTTTAGAACAACATAGCCTCTGAGTTTAGGAACAAATCTTCTCTTGTACTCCTCAATAAATTTGACTCTTTGCTTTGAGGTGAGCTCAGGTATTACCTAGGCTAGAGTTCCTTCCCTGATCTCTCTTTTTGTGGCAAGTGCAAATTCCCAATTGCTTGACAGAAAATCATAAAGTTCATCGGGCACATGATTTCCTATCTCTATAGGAGTTAATTTGAAAGTACTCATCATGTCCAAGAGTGCTTCCTGTACTTTGTGCCTATCTGCAGTTTTCAACTTTTCATACTTAATGAACTTAAATGTTGCTAACCCTGCTGAATTCCTCAAAGTGTCACATACTTCATCAATGCTTTCTGATTTCTTGAATTGTGTTGTAGGTATGTTGCTGGGTTCATTGGTTTCTGTCTTCTTCTCATCACTATCTGTCCCCAAATTTAGTCTCCTTCTTGGTCTTTTTGCTGGCTTACTCGGCTCAACCTTAGGAGCAACCTTTGCTTCCTTTCTAGAACTACTTTCTGCCACTTTTCTCTTACCATAAACTTTTGTTTGTACTTCTACTGGGGTAGTAACAGTAGATGCTCTAGTCCTCGCACGATTAGCTGCAGGAGGTGTAACCTTGGGTTTAGCTTTGCTTTACTTGGTTACTATGACAATTGATGGTTTCTTGCCCTTAGCTTTCTTAGTAACCTCTTCTGATGCAATTACTTCCTCCTCTATAGAAATATCCTCACCTTTTCTAGTGGTTAGGCCTAAAGATGCATCTTTAGGTTCTTCATCACTACCTAAGCCAACCATTTTCTTCAGGTTTTTCACAATCTTCTTTCTTTTTCTCTCCATAGTTCCTTCATTCAAACTTCTAGAAATTTTAGCCTTAGCTTCATCAAAATTTCCAAATCTCTCTGCTGTAGTATCAATTGCCTCAGCTAGGAGTGCAATGATGGCAACTGATGCTTCATCAATATTGATTTCATATGGAAATGGTTCTAAGCATGTAATCCTAGGAGTCACTGCCTGTATATAAGTATTATATGTATCAACTAGAAAACAAATTTCTTCATAGTGCTTCTCCACTAGTGACTTAGGAATCCTAGTCCTTAGTCTCATTCTCTTCTTGAATTCTAAAAAATAGCTCCCCATAATGCTATTGAAATTACTTCCTAGTTTCTCTATACATTCACTAATCTGAACTGTTATGGGTCTATCCTTTTTGCAAACAATATTTCTTAGTGTAGGAAATGTATCCTGAATGTAGAAAAATATACAGACTAGTAAAGAACCAAACTTACATGATGAGCTCTTAGCCTTTCTGATTGATGCTAGGTTCTCGGCTAGTTGTGTCTGTTGTAGCTCGGCAAGATCATATGTGTGACTCTTCTTCACAATTTTCCATGCCTGATCAACTGCTGTACAAGGAACACTATCCAATCTGCTGGACTGATAGAACTTATGTGCTATTACCCTTACTCCAAAGTCAAGTTCTAGGTCATTAATTGTAGAGATGGTCATACCTTTATTATTCCATACTTCTCCAGTGTTCAATGTAATTTCTTCTTTGTTGTTATCCCTCATTGTTCATTTTCCATTTACTATAGGATATCCAATCACTCGATGATTCATGCTTTTGGTGATCTTGACTGGTCCATTATCTAACTACATACACATGTCATGAACTCAGCTAAGGATAACCTTAATCCATTCATATTTGAAACCTTGAGGAAAATCTAGGGCATGAGTTAACCCTTTGTCGGCTAGATGTTTGAATTCTGCCTTCAGAACTCCTTTTTCACACAATTTGTTGTAGGATTTCCTCAATTCACTACCACCTACTTCACGAATCTTAACCATATAACACGATCGAACATCATGAATCATGAGTACCTTGGGTGGAATGGATGAGAGGGCTCTCGTTAAATCACTCTGAATCACACTTTCAGGAATGACTCAAAAATTGAGAGGTTCACATTCATCACTCCGTATCAACTGAATTTGCTCTGGTTTTGCCTCCATACTCTTAGCTGGTGCGGAAGAACTTGCAACCATAATTTTGAAATTAGGGTTCGAGAGATGAAAAATAGTGTACCTCGGCAAGTAATGCTTCGCACTGTTCATTGTTCACCTTAGGATTGCCGATGGCACGCTGATGAAATCTTCGATGCTAAACTCAGTTAAGATCAATTCTGCAAATTACTTCAATCGCTCCGTTAAACAGTAAAAATCACAAGGTAAAAATGAGATGTTGACTGTTCATCCTTTATAAGCTTCAAAACATCAAGGTAGGTGAGCATTGAATGTTCTGCCCGTTGAGTTAGTGCAGGCTAGCTGTTCTCGGCTTTAACACAACTTGCATCCCATTCGGCTCACTAAACTCGGCCATCATAAAACTTGCTCGACCAACAAAACTCGGCACTCACTAAAGAACTTGGATTTAGTGTCCATGATTGATGCTCGACACCTATAGTGCAATTTGCTCATCTTGGAATTTTGTCTTCAAAATATGTCTTGGTGCATCTTAACATATGCAAATATGGACTTTTGTATATTTCATGTTAGGAACTGATGTAGGATAAGAATTTTTAAATACAGCTCCTTACATACCTCTTTCTCTTAGTTGGAGATGATGTGATCACCTGATCCATTGGATTGGTTGACCTCGGCTTCATTAGCTTCACTGCTACATGGTTCAAACTTCTTAACCCATGTCTTGTTCATCTGTTCCCTTATTTTCTCAACAGTAGGAGCAGGTACTCTAGTCTTGCAATCTTTCCTTGTATGACCAATTTTTAGACAACTGTGACAAACTAGGCTTCCATT
>MU227748.1:2164251-2187338 GCA_018584345.1 Thuja plicata
ATGCTCTTATTCCCACTTAAAGGATCAAAAAGAGTTTTGGTAAGTTTAAATTTATTCCAGGAGAGCTTTTCTTGTTCTCTCCAAGAAAAGGGAAGACCTCCCATTTTATCTTCTTGATTTTCAATCATGTTAAAGTCTCCCCCAAACATCCAGGGGATGTCCGGAAGAGAGTTTAGCCAGGACCAAAAGATAGCTCTTTCAGAATAATCATTAGCAGCATATAAAGAGCAAATACCAAAATCAAAATTGTTGTAATTGAAAATTAACCAAATAGCTCTATTGCAGGGAGAGATGCCAAAACTCCTAATCCTGGGACCCCACTTTGGGCTGACAAGAATCGCAACTCCCCCTCTTCCCTGAGGATGGTTCATGGAGAATTTGATGGCATCTTTCCACAGAAAGTTAAGATTGGATTCCAGGGTGAATCCGGTAGACTTTATTTCTTGTAACATAACAATATCCATATGCTTAATAGAGCTGAGGAAACTTTTAATAACATATTTTCTATCAGGAAATTCGAGTCCTCTTATATTCCATGAAAGACAATTCATTGAGAATTATTGTTAATGTTAGACGCTTTAGAACCCACTAAATCTTCCATAGGAGTAATCTCTCCATGGTCTGTAAGACTTTTTTAGTTAATCGTATTTTTGTTTTTGGAACCAAGAGGTCTCCCTCTCCTTTTAGTAGTGAGAGTATCCTCACTATTGGAAGGATAGGGAGATTTGATATCCAATTTAGCGCTAGGGGGGGTAGCAACATTAGAGATTGCAGGGATGACCTACACAGTGAAATCGTCAGAGATTTCTTTAAAATTTTTGGTCGGAGGCTTCGGGCCTAATGAAGAGGCCAAAACCTGAGGAGGGGCTTTGGTGGAAGCCTTTGGAGTAGCAGCCCCACGCATCTTAGGTTCTGACCCTGAAACAGGAGGAGGGGGAAAAGAACTAGGTTTATTAGCGCAGTTCTTTCTTTTTTTTATAACTTTTTGAAAACCGTCATTATCTTCTATACTCGTCATTTGGGCTTGCTATGGGAGTGAAGAAGCAGGGGAGGGGGAGAACGGAAAAGAGGGAGAAGTAGGTGAGGGAGTCAGGATATTATTAACAGCCGGAGAGGGACCCATAGACGAAATAACAGGGGAGGATGAAGGATTTCCAGATTTAGGTATCTTGTTTTTGATAATGGGACAGTCTTTTCTAAGATGTCCCTCCTTCCTGCAGAGAAAACAAGCATTAAGTCCTCCCAGAGTTTTAATAGGACATGAAAAATTTTCATTGGAAATAACAACATTCAGAGCCATAGGCAAATCTTGACCCGGTTTAAGAGATAGAAGAACCCTAGCATCTAAATGAGGGACCAGACGGACAGAATCATCCATGCGCACAAATTTCCCAATGGGTTCAACAAGCTGAGGTATAAATCTCCACAGAAATGGCGGAACTTGTTTAATAAGAATCCATCTGGGGGCCGAAAGGGCAACAATCTCATCAAGGTTAGCATCCGGGGTCCAAGCTAAGGCTCTGAATGTAGTGTTTCCAACCGTCCAATGTTCTTTCTTTAGAACCGTGGATTGATGTTCATTGTTATTGAAAAAGATAACATACAAACCTCTTTGAATTTGGCGACAAAAAGAAATATGAAAGCCAAGTTTCAGATTCCAAAAGTTGTGAAACCAATCATCTAGGAATTTCCTAGGTGGGATTTTATCAATTTCAACAGCTGAAAAGAAAATAGCAGAGCTTCTCAATCTAGCTTTTTCTTTCATAATCTCACCCAACATTTCAGGGTTTGGAGCTACATTAAACAAGGAAGGACTCCCAGATGGCTTACCTTCTTGCGAGCTTTCATTTTGAGCAGAGAAACGGGCACCAGAGCCAATCGCAGGAGCCGAGCTTGCGACTGCCTCCAGGAAGGACTTGGGCTTATTTCCAGGATTAGCAGAGTGGTTATCCGAGCCATGGCTAATGCTAGTATTAGAAACAATCGGGGAAGAGATCGCAGACGACTTTAATGAGGAAGGTACCGATCCAACAGAGAAATTAATGTTTGCATTAAAAAAGGGGTTGTGGGGATCAGAACGGACACACCTGTTTCCATCTTTATCCGCCAAGTCACTGTTGTCGTTGATATTACCATCGGTTATTTTGTTGACTTCGGCGACGCTCGGGAATGGAGTGACGCCAGCTGCCAGGGAAGTCAGATCGTCGTCAGCCATAACCGCATCTTGCTGACTGCCTAAATTGGCGAGATCCGCCAAATTTTGCATAAAAGAAACCCTGAAACCCTACTTCAATTTCGTAATTTCGCTAATATTCGCAGAGCCACCAAAAAGAATTCTCTATTGTGCATTTTTAATATATTTGAAAATTATATAATAGATCATTCCAAATATAGCAATAGTATTATTAAGTATCAATGCATGTTTCTTTGCTCTTGTTAATATTTTTTAAATTAAAAAAACCATTAATTTAAAATAAATTTATTAACGAGCTCATTTAGAACCATTCAACTTCACCAGTAAACCAAAGGGGCATTGACTTTACATTTAATTTAATAAAATAATCAAATTTCATTTTTAATTATCTCAAATTAAATTAATATTCATAAATAATATGAAGTTGTATTGTTTCCTCTTTAATATTATTTTCTTCACTTTTTTAAATTTTAAAAAATAAACTTCAAATTATAAAGATACAAGAAAATAATAATGCAACATTGATATTTAGTAACATGGAAATATTGTTATTCTAAATTTATTTTATAAACAATAAAAATTGTAAAAAATATAATATAATTTCTATTTTGAAATCTAATGCTATGTTTATGATACTTAAATACTTTAAAAAAAACTTTATTATTATTTTTTAATTTTATATTATTTTTATGATAAATAAGAAATAATAATATTAGTTATGTTTCACCTTTTGTCAACAATAATAAAGAACAAATATAATGATATGATAATATTATAATTTTATTTTTATAATTTATAATATATTTTAAGATATATATTAATTAATATTATATTTTAATATATTTTAAATATTCAATATATTATATATTTTAATGAAATTGTATAAGAATAATTTAACAAAATTATTTATTTTAAAGACCCTATAGTTCAATTTCCCTTTTTTCTATTTACATGTCATTATCTTACTTCTTTCTTATTTTATCTATTTTCTTATGTTTGAAAACAAATATTTTTTTCCTCACTTTTATATTATTAGAAACAAAGAATTTAAATTATTTATTAAATTGAAATATTGCATGACAATTTAATGCAAGATAATAAAAAAATCTAAGCATATTTTCTATAAATGAACATTTCACTCTTTTGGTTTATACAACTGAGTTATAAGAAGAAAATCCGATTTTAAAAATTATTTATTAATAATATTACATCAAAATTTAATGCAATAATAAAGATAAAATAACTATAAACATATAATGTTCCAAATGTAAATATATGTACAAATTTCAATTCCATAAAATAATTTTTCTTGAATCTTCATTTCTCTTAGCTCTCCCAACTGCATTTTGGAAAACGGTAACGAGATTTAGAGTGGGTCCAACACACACTTAGTCAATGGTTAGTGTGTGATGTTTAAGCCATACCGGAATCTACCCACCCAGGTACATAATATCTCAAAATGACCTACCCATCAACAATAATGTAAAAAATTATCATTATTCATTAAACATGTCACATAATATGGAAAAACTTATTTTTAAATAAGACAAAAATTGGAAAAATACCTAACAACATATTATTTTTCTCCCATATCATGGTGGATTCTTATATTGAAAAGAGACCCCTCTTTCTAGTGCAATTTGACCGTTGTTTGCCATTCATCCATACAATTCCAAATAAATTAATTAAAGGGAAAATTCCCACGTGAAATGGAAAATATGATCATAATAGGAGGGGGCTCTTTAATTATTAATTAAATAATTGAGAATCTTAAAAGTTGAGGTGTAACAAGTTTGAATATCAAAGTCAAATTTGACAATGGACGTAACATAAAGTTTTGTTAATTATAATACATTTTAAAATATAAGTCAACCCATGGGGCATTATTAACTCATATTTGTCAATTTATACAAATTAGTGCTTTTTAAACTTCTAGTGTTTGAGAGGATTGTACAAACTATTATAAGGTGAAAAGACCACCTCTCAAACTAAACTCCATGATTAATTGAATAACTTTAATTATAGATTATAGGAATTAATGGAGTTATAATATATATTTTGGTTATTTAGACATGTGTAATTATATGTGTATGCATTAAATTTTTAAGTATTGTTGTAATAATAAATGGTGAGAGATATTGGGTGTATAAGATGAAATCACACTTAATATTTATTATGTTAACTTCAATGAAGGTTGTGCTATATAATTATACATACTTTATTTCACTTCTTACTAGATAGTTTGTTGTGACAAAGCTATTGGATCTTGCAAACTATGTTCATTCAAAAACATTTTATACGTTTATAAAATTGTTAGAAAATGATCAATTTTGCAATATATCTCACAAGTAGCAACTAGGGCATTGTGACATAACTCCTCTCCAAAAGAGAGAAAAGATACAATCAAGAATGGAATAGAGGACTAAATGTACTCACTAAGAACTGCATCCATCACAAATCCAATCAACCTCCCTCCACACAAATGATGACAAGAGAGACTATATAGCCCCCAACAATGAAATAGTTTCTTGCAAAGCACAAGAAAAATGTGCAAATAAGCAATTAGAATAAGTCTTGCAACAAAGGAACAATCGAAAAACTCTCAAATTGGTACAACTCTAGAATATGACGAAACAAAAATTGATTAACAAATGATTTGGAATTGAAAAAAAAGTACATTGATTAAAATGTCACCTTCCTAAGTGATAGTTTGTCCAAGCAACGTTTCAGAGCACCCATCAGACAATAATTGATATATAATCTAAAGGGCTGAAAATGGAAAAAGTAAATGGATGGTTGGATAGATCTTAATTTCTTTTCAATGTCGCAAGAATCATAAAAATGTGAGATCGGAGAAAAAGTTATGAGCTCAAAAGCCAAAAATGGCACAAACCAATAGAACTTGCAAAAAATACCCACTCCACTAGAAAACACACTAACCAAATTTCTAATGATACCTTGTTTTTGAAAAACTGACTCTATATGCAAAAGTTGTTGCGATTTTCCGAAAAAGGGCTAAAATTGCAAAAAAAAAAAATCTTCAACAATTGGGAGGTTAGCCCCTAGTCACCCCATGTGACTATGGCGCTGGATAGGGAAGAAAAGGTCCCCACCATTGGCAGTGACATTGTTGGGGTGGGATAGTGGGTGAAACACCAATTTGCTTGGGGTATTAAGCCCCTGATTTCCACATGACCAAGCATCGGTCTCAATAATGTTGAGCACTCAATAAAACCCACCAAACTTTAACTAGAGGTCATATTATATTAAAAAAGTAAAAAAATAATTCATACTAGTAGAATGAATATGCTTGAGTAGCATGCAATTTGACCCCATTACCATACAATTTGACAATCAACCAAACCAAAGCTACCAACTATAGAAAATAAATACAAGGAGTACGTCGATACAAATGATGTTAGCTTACACACACGATAAAAATATGTCTGATTCCATAGGAGAATATTCTCCATGTGTAGGGACATGCCTTTTTTCTACTTAAACCAATGAGGCCTTACAATACAAACCATACAATAGGGCACAAGTCTGCACAAATTAATACAATTGCCACTAATGACAAAAAAACCTATAATGCCCCTTGGGCCAGCCACCGACTTCAATGATTTGGTACTCAATCCTTAAGTTCCCGAGCCTTCTGAATTCAATGACAATGTTAGAATTTGGTCAAAATGCACTTAAATTTTAGCTAATCCCTAGATCTGGAAACTAAAACCCTACTTGAAAACCTTATAGATCCGACTGAACACAATGAAAATTGACCAAACAAAAGGCAAACTTGACTTTGTCTAATACCCTTGATGCAAACCCCAATATAAACCGAGCAAATTCTTCAATCCACATGACAACTCTTAGATCCTAAAGATGTCTACAACACTAGAGCTTTGATACCACGTGGGAGTAGCTAGGTGACTTCTCAACACCCTAGAATCCATGCAAGACAAAAACACTTCCACAAGAGAGAATAAAAAGAACTTGCATAGTAAGGATGATTGATTGAATATTGGTTGAATATGAAATATGCAATGAGGTGTCTTGCTTTTCAAGGCAGCATGTGATTAGTATTGACAACTAACATGACACAAACATTAAATGCTTAATGTAAATATTAAATGCCTATAGAATTAAAAGTAAATAAGGGTTACATGATTCTTTTATAACTAACTTCTAGAATGCCACCTATACCGAAGTTAACATATGAATATGTCTCCACTAATGACTAGCTAGGTACATATGTTTACTCACACTAACACCTATGACTTTAGGGTTGTTTGCGTCTTTGACATGAAAGCAATTAAGATTGCACGATGACATGCAATAATTTTAGTTGGGGCAATCATGAGCCCCAAAATTATTTGTTATTATGCATCTTTTTCATATACTTAAACATGCTTTTGTATAATAGAAACCCTCGTAATAACCCTATTTCATCTACCTAACATACTAAAGTAATTTCAATTTTATATTATGACTAATATTGGTTGAATTGATTACTTATTAAGTAGAAAATGTGGAATAAACTACTTATTCGATAAAGATTTATAAAACATTTTATATAGAAGTTTTAGCGGCTTCTAAAGGTTAAAAAGAATTGGAAGTTGTTGTGCAAAACATAAAACATCAATTATAACAATTGTTTTGCAAATACTAGCTAAACTTGCTAGGAAAGACAACTCAATCATGAAAGGTCATTGTTGAGCTAACTAAATCAACCATTTTGTTGTGCAATGGTCCATAATAAGAGTGCTCCAAAGAGATTATATTTGCACGATAATACAAGTGGTAAATGTTTGTTTGATAACTACTAAAGGGAGAACCACTTTTGTAGAGATAGTTAAAAGACAAATCTATTGTAACAAGTTACTATTAGGTTGCTTGGGACTTGTATGTCTCTTGTTAAAGGTGGTATTAATATTGTAAGTATTGTTTTTTATTAAGGAAAATAGGTTTTGATGGGTTCCTGAAACCCGATACAAAGCGAGAGATCAGAAATAAAGCCCAACTAAGAGAGACAGAACCTAAAAACAAAACAGGCCAACACATGGCCACCAAAGCTAGTTTTGAAGGGACCCCAGAACCCTGAACATCGAGAGGAAGAGAAAACAACCCCTCCCCAACCCAAGGGAACAATCAGAGAGTTCCCATCCAAAGCCCAACAGACCACAAACAAAGGCCAATCAAGATTTACCTTTAGGCTCGCCCTTGTGTGATCGTAAGTGCATATCAAAAGAGGGCATGGACGACTTCGATTTCCCCACCATCGCATCAACGCTGACCACACTAGCAGGGGTAGCGACACCATCACACCCATGATCCCCACATGGAGCAGGGACAACAGAGCCCCCAGCACCGGCTAACTGGTCAGAAGAACCAGAGACAACAGCTTCCCTGACTGAAGCAGTATCAACAACCCCCGAAAGGGCTGCATCACCCTCCTGAACCAAGTCAGCAACAGGAGCAGCAACATCCGCAGACGCTTTATGAACCGAATGATGCTGGTCTGAAGCCCCTATCCACAACGAAGGCGATTTCTTCGTTTTAATCCTCTCTGATGAACACCGAGCAGCCACATGACCTGTCATGTGGCATATCCTGCAACGAAACGGAATACCCTCATAATCCAAAGTCTGGATCCAGGGGCCGAAAGGAGAAACTAGAGTAACCTTCTTCGGAAGACCCTTAGAAGCATCTGATTCCACAAGGATGCGAGCATATGTCGGATGAAGAACGTCAGAGGTGCCCGTATCAACCATTTGAAAATCCCCAATGGCCTCCCCAACAGCTTCCAGAACAGAGTCCAGCCAAAGATGCAAGGGGAGATGTAGGAGTCTCACCCAAATGGGTGTTTTTCTAAAAGACTCGGTGAGAGGATCAAAATCCTTATGCCAGGGTTTTCCCATAAGGGGGAAAGATTCATCCTCCCAAGTAAAGCACCAATCACACATAATGATCTTCCTGTCTGCATCATTCCCAAACTTTGCAATAAAAAACCCCTTAGCCGCTGGGTATATATGAACAGAATCAGATATGAGAGGTTCCCATTGCTTGGAAATCCAAGCATGCAAGTCCGCCAAAGAGGGCCAAAAACCCCTAAATCTGAAGATGGCCGCATTAGAATAAAAATCCTCCACATTTGAAATGATTTCATCCCCAATTTCTGGTTTCAGCTTTACCACGATGGGGTCTCTAACAGAGACAGGCGTCACTCCAGTAGGACGGGACCTAAGGCCCCCTTTCCTAGCGATAGGAGCAGAAGAACTGGCACCATGAATGTGTGCCTCAAAAGCCGCCACATCTGCATACGATCCAGCAGGTAGCCGCTGCTGCAGCCCAGGGCCAGCCTGCACAGAATCTCCCACGCCAACAGCCCCAACAGCAGCCAAGGCGACACTAGCAGCGTCAGACGCAGCACCAACAAAGGCAGCCGATCCAACAGGGAGGCGGGAAGCGGCATCAAAGGGCTCGTTTGAAATTCCCCTTGAGCGGGAGACGACAACAGCTGTAGAAACCATCGGGAAGTCTAATATTGTAAGTATTGTTATAACTAAACGCTACAATTAGTATTTATATTAATCCCTAGTTATAGGCAAGCAATAGAATCACATTTCTATGTCAATAGTTGCTCTACAACTCTCATCTGTTCCATCTAGACTTATTTATGTATATTAATAATAAAAGGCTCGTGGGAAGTGTGAGCTTGTGATTCAAGCATCAAACTGAATAGGAAGGATTTAGCTTGTCAGGATTGTTGTTAACTTGGTTTTCTTTTGTGTTAATCATTTTTAAGCTTTGAATCATTGAAGCATGATGATGTTTTAATTGTAGTAGTTTGTTTATTAATCTAATAACTATTTTGGATTGTTTTTCTCAATCTGATCTAATGCATGAAAGTGTTACATTTTGGTGTGTTAAGTTTGAGGCAATTTCCCTCATTGATTTGCAAGTAGAAATAATGTTTTCTCTTTATCTTATCATAGTAACCTTGAGGATGACATTAGTGGTTTGATTTTGACTCATTATTAGGTATTTGATGCTTGAAATGGCCATTCCAAGTATGAAAACATTTGTGGCATTAGCAATAATTATTTGCACCCAAATTGCTTTTGAACTCTTTATTCTTCATACCCTAATGTAAACTTGTCAACAATTATTCTTAGGATGCACAACTTTAGCTTGTAAAATCATTACAAGCATACAAATTTGAAAATTTAACAAAAAATGTGAAAGCTTGTGGTAAAGTATGAGACTTGTTGACCTTTGTAGACGAGTGTGATCTTGATCCTGAAGCAAATAAAATAGTGCTCCTTGATAAAATAGTGTTGATCTTTGCAAGGCTACAAACAAGGAGTTTTATAAGCTACAAATGGGGTATACAAACTTTCTTTGGTCGTGAAGAGGTGCGTAGATGTCTAAAATATTTGTTAGAGGAAAGCAAAGAATTGCTCAAGAGAAAATCTACTAGATGACTACAAGGGGAAGGTTGTTATAGATTTGAATGATTCCAAGGACTGAATGGAATATTACCAAGCTATAGCCTCTACAAACTATGCAAAACAATGTTGGATGAAGATATTGAAGAATTTGTGGAATGGACAAAAGAATCTTTGAGAAATGTTATTAGCTTTTTATGTCAAGGCTATCGGACATTCTTTTAAAAGCAAGGTTGAAAATGGGCAAAAGAGTTTGAAGAAGATTAGTCATGGGAAGCGATCCATCTCATAGGGAAATGCAGATGAATGATGAAAGCGTGGGCCCTAGAACCACAATTGACATTGAGTACTACAAAGAAACAAAAAATCCAAGCCATAATGTCCAACTAATTCCTCGTTGTATCTTTAATTAGCCTCGAGCAATTGATATTCTAATACATGTGAGATCCCCAAACTAGATTTGATTTCCATATCATATAGAAAATGTAGCTTGAAGAAGGAATTGTAGTCTTACATATACATTGCGAACACTTGGTCAATACAAAAGTTCTTGCATCCAAACAATATTTAGTGTTCTCAACAATTCGATCTTGAAGCTCTGCAAAAAAATTCCATCTTCAAAGAAAGAAACCTAATTATTTGCTAAAGTTAAGAAAGCAACAATTTAACAATTGGCAACCACTTAGACAATGAAATCGATTCATTTGACCAAGGTAAAGTGCAAGCCTTGTCAAGGAGAGGTGGTTTGTTTGACCAACTTCAAGTTTGAGAGGATTTAATAGCAAGCAAGTAGTCAAGCACATGTATTGTTAACACAAACAATAAGGAAGCTAAAGTACAACCCTTCCTAATAGAGCCATAATAATTGGATCTCTAAATCTATGACTAGAAAGGTGAGACAAACAAGAAAATCTACGAAAAGAGATTGAATTGTTCAAAAAAATAAACAATCAAAGTCAAGAGCTTTGACCATAGTGAAGAGAGAAAGAAATTTAAATCCTATTATAGGAAGTTAATAGTGTTTAAGTACAAAACCTTTCACTAAGATTTGTACAACACATTCAACATAATGATGGACTGAATCAACTTTAGATATCTTACCTCAAGAACTTTTATCTTATCTTAAATGGTCATATTTTTTAATATAGAGAAGAGCTGGTTGGTTATTTCATGCAAGTCTAAGCCACATAATATCATGTTGGTTCTCTAAATTCGACAAGGAAAGCCATGTATCGTAACCATTTTGTCATTGGCTATCTACATAAGAGCCAAATAATACTCATCCAAAATGGGGAGTTCAATAGAGCCTTAGCAAAGGGTATAAGATTGCGAGAACCACACAAAGATAGTCTAGAAAGTATTGAACTTGTTTTGGAGTGTTCTTCTATGCCTAGAACACCAATTTAGACTAGAAAAAAAACCTAGCCATCTTAGAGCTACACCCTCTAGCCTCTTGCTTCCCGTGTAGTTTTAAGGAAAGAGGTAGGACAAGAGACGGGGGTTATGAAATCCAATTTGAAAAATGCGATAGTGCAAGAGAAAACATCATTCAAAACTCTATCAAAAAGCCTTATAGGGTGACTTTGTAACGTATTCATAAAAAATGAGTGCAGAACTTTAGGTAGGATAACATCCCATACAACCTTTGTAAGAAATGGGAATGCTGTTGTCAAGGAATAACATTTTATTCAACCAACAAAACCCTATCAAGCCATTTAAGGATGCACTCATAGCCATGACATAAATTACTGCTGTTATTAACAAATTTATATCTATATTAACTTCTAATGTTACTACCGATTATAGTATTTAAATCTCTGATACAAGAATATGTCAATCCAAATTGACATTTGTTAATTTATTGTAAGTTATTTGACACATTAATATCTATAGTTAACTTCTATTGTTGCTATCTATTATAGTCTATAGATCTTTGACACAAGAATATATCAATCTCAAATGGCACTTGTTAATTTATTGTAAATTATTTGATTTACAATTGATATTTCATTTAAATATATGACATTAATTATATTACATTTCTCAGAATTAATTTTGTTTGAGAAACTTTTTCTGACTTCGCAGACTGTAATCTTTTCTCGACATCACAATTATTTCAGAAAGTTGATTGATGTTTTTTAAAATTTTAGGGTCCTTATGTGAAGTAATAAAGCTTGTATTACATTTTTCAGAATTAATGTTGTTTGAGGAACTTTTTACGACTTCACAGAGAGTAGTAGTCTTTTTTCTATATCACAATTATTTCAAAATGTTTGACTGGTAGTTTTTAAATTCCTGTGTCCTTATGTGAGGTAATACAGCCTGCATGTTGCAAGCATAGCTAAGAATGCAGTAACAATAGAAAACTTTGGCTTATTTGGATGCAGGATGTACTTTCCTTCATATCATCCTGTCATCAGACTCATCACAATAGTTTTCTTAGAATTTATTTTGGTCTCTAATCTTATTAAAAAGAATTGATTTTACAACACTGAAAAGAGAACGGCATTATTTTAATAGGAAAACCATATGATGCTTTCCAAGGCTTGTTCACACAATTCCACTTAATCAACACCTTCGCTTGCTGTAAAAGTGTAGGGTTCAATCCATTCCTGTATGCGGTTTGAAATACACAAGAAAAGATAAGATCACTCTTCCAATCAAAGGCAATCTACAACTAAAGGTGTGATTCTCCAACAACAAAACAGTGAAGTGATACTTGATTCCTCAGAGGCAAAACAGTTACCGGGAAACCAAAACCTGCCATCAGTATTCTTGGAAGTTTATATGACCAGTTGCTGTGGCATGTTCTACAGCTCCCTACCAAACACATTAAAAGAGGAAATCAATAATCTAAAATCATCATTGTAAATAGTTCTTCAAATCACGCTGCTGAGGAGAAGCAAAAATTGATTTCATACCGCTTGACCAACTACTCCTTGCTGACAGACTCCACAACGCAATGTGAAATTTGCGGTATCTGTGAAATTTCTTTGCCTGCACATCATTTTTGTAAAAACTCTCCAAAAAATTATTGAAAATCTCATTCTACTGAAAGCAATAACAGAAAAGCAAACCAGTTCTAGTACATGAGATTGTATATATAGGATCCACAAAACTTTATCTTCCAAACAAAAAAAATTTAACCTTTTAGTCTCTTCAATCAGGCTCTCAGCTAGCACTTGGACAAAACCAATGTTACCATCTCTAGCAATGGGGAAAATTGTTTGGTCAACTTCTTCTGGGGCATTCTTGGAAGGGGACATCTGCAACCAAAAGGATTAATATCTACTAATGTCACTAGTTGAATAAGAAATTGAGTTAGAGAGTAAATGTGGTTTTGCATTAATGTTTTGTGGAGTTCGTAACCGAAAACAAATAAAAACTGATATGAACAAAACAGTGAAGACTAGCCAAAAATCTACTACTACAAAAATGGGTTGATTGGACCATACAGCTAAAGCATCATAATGCAAACCATCATAAATTAGCATGACTCGTTCTTTATAGCTCTTTCCCTGTCAAGTAACATTGACATTGAATTAGCCCAAAAACTACCAGCGCAATTCCTGCTCTAAGCCTCGCTTATAAATGCCATTTTACCTTAGCTTCTCAAGCTAAAACAAAATCCTAATATGAATGAGCATACCTGGCCATAGAGATCACAGCGGGTTGTTTGAATATCATATGCAGCAATTTCACGACCGTAATAATCTGCTAAAATTGAAAGCTCAATGGCACCTACAAAATTAAGGATAACATAAAGAGAAAGAAGAATCTCATATTGATCCTACTTTCCTTAAACAACAACAGATCATGCATCAGTGAAGAGTTTTGTTTTTGTGCCATGTATCACCTAGTTTGTGATGATCAATCTATGATCTCTGACATCCTCTAAGGAAATAAACAATATATTAATCTTCTATTGCCATGTAGATGTTAACATAAAATCCTAAGCTCCTTTGCATTCATTAAGGGGCTCTACTAGAGCAATAAATATGTAGAACTGATAGACTCGGGTCTAAATTTTTGAATCAGTTCTATCACTGGCCTTATTGCAGATCATTTCGATGTTCTAGTTTATCCCGGTTTTCCTCCAACTCGGATCACCAGCACCATCTATCTCATCCATTAAACAAGTAAGCTTTTCAACTATCAAAACAAAGAATTATGTGTCACTATACTAAACCAGAGCTAATACTACAAGGAAAGTGCCTACCAAAAGTGACAAACGGTACACTGTTACGTTAAAGTTAAACAATACAAGCTGACCTCACTAACAATAAACCAGACAAACACAAGGGAGTGAAAGAGACAGTAGAATTATTAATTAAGAATACCAAAATACACAGAACAATGACACGTTAAGAAATTCAAATGAAAGATGTACCCTAGAGAATGCTGGCTCTGATGCCACTTTTATGTAAAATGTAACTGATCATATGTAGTCATTTTAATACCATTACATATATCACTGTCAATCACAATTATGGTGTAACAAAGGAAACAACCATACATGCAACTCTTATTCCTTACTACAAGTGCTATGAAACTGTTCAGGCTATACATCAGTGAGTTACATAAGCATTTGAATACAAACTACAAGTGTGGAATATTTCTTTCTCTAAAAAATATTGATTGCCGCTCTGCCCTTTCAACATGGCATAGCTCATTATATGCAACATCTACTACCTTATTTTTGTGCACCATGCATTCTTTAACTATTTTTTAGTGGAAAGGGGAAAGGAATTAATAAATTGAAAACAAGTAGAGAAATTGCCAAGAGAAAGACATGGGGGGCCATTTAAATGTTGTAAGTTGTTACCAAAAAAGACATAGGGTTGCCACACATGTTTACCGACAAAGCAAGTAGATTTTTGCATTCTTGGACATTTTGAGGAGGATAGTGGAACATAAAAGCATTGTGGCGTGTGGTTAAGCTCTTTTAAACAGTTGAGGAGCTGTGCTGGTTGCGTTCAGACCTACATACATAATCCTTATTCTACCTGACTGATTTTGTTAATTGTAACTTTGTCAGTGTTGTTTCTGAAATGATAACTGATTGAATTGAATGAGTTAATTACAAAGGAGACGAAGGCTCCTTAAATAAGGAAATATCAGTGTTACCCGGGGATGCGTTTCCGGAAAAATTTGACCCGTCCTGGAAACAGGGACATCCCAGAAACTTGGAAACCTATTCCGTGGCTGTCCCAAAAAATTCATTTAAATTATGTTTGAGTTTTGATAATTTGTTTGACTTCCACTCTCATGTGAACTCTCAATTTAAATTATTTAACACAAACGTTATATGTTAAGGTTCTATAATGTATAGAAGCATGCTTTATCCATGTTTTCATATGAATATTTAAAATTTTCTTATATATTTTAAAATTTTCCCTATTTTTTGTATAGTCATCCCCACTGTCGTCCCTTGCCGTCGCCTGCTCCCGGAAAAAAACATTTGTCCCGGAAACCCGTTTCCCCACCTTGCGAAACCCGGAGTAACATAGGGAAAAATAAAGATGATGTTTCTAAAAGAAACAATTGTTAATTGAGAACTGAAATAAAAATATACTAAACTATCTAATTGACTAGATATATTAAGTGACCGGATGCGTTAAAGTGACTTAAAATGACCATTATGAGGTAAATAATACAATATTATTCTAATACCCTCCCTTAATGGTAAATTTATTAACTAACTACCCTACAGAAGACTAAATCTGTAGGTCATTTGGCCATGAATGCATAGAGGGCTGCCCCGTTCTCCTCAGAACACTCTGCGACATGAGCCTGCTGTTGAGATCCTCCCTAGTGGTGCAAAACTTCTGGATATGACCAAGTTTACCATAATCCTTCCAACATGATGTCGAGTAACAAACCTATCTCTCCCTTAATCCAAAGACACGAAGATAAGATTTAAAAAACTTCACAATGCTAAAAAAGAACGATTTTGCCAAATACTGTCAATAACAACAACCACCTCGATTTTATTAAAAAATTGTCAAAAACTTTTGTAGAACACCATTCACCCTAGAAACTTGAGGTGCAACCCAAAACACTCTCCAAGAAACCACAATTTCATAAAAATCGTCAAAACATTTTGTCGAAGATGCCACGATTTTGTGAAAAAATCATTAAAAACCTTCATTTTGAGGAAAAAACCATGATTTTTAAAAAAAGGTCAAAAAACCAGCAACCCTACGACAAAAAATCATGATATTTTTGAAGAATTCGAGCAAAAAACGCTTTTACAAAACGTCACAAATTCTATGGAAAAAATCAAGCAAAACCCAAAAAAGAAATAGAAAGTTTACATGTTTTTTTGGGAAAAAAATCGAAAAAACCTGTCATGATTTTTGTGGAAAAAAATCAGAAAACCCATCATGACTTTTTTGTGAGGAAAAATTAGAAAACTATTCATGACTTTTTGGAAAAAAATCAGAAAACCCAGAAATAGAGGACCATGATTTCAAGGATAAAATCATGCGAAATCCTCCATGAATTTTTTCTGGAAAAAAAACTGAAAACTTTCCATCCATGATTTTGTGGAAAAAAAAATCAGCAAATCCTCCATCCATGAGCAAACACGGAAACCTTTGAACAAAACAAACAAAACCCCCATAAAACACAGTTCTGAGACTCGCGCTCCGGAGAAAAAACTTCAAAATCTTCAAAGATTTGCAATTTCAGAAACCCTTATTTTTTAACTTTCAATTTTTATTAAAAAATTTGGAAAAAAATCCTTCTAAAAATTTCTAGGATTCTTCACAATTTTTCATAAAAAATTGTTAAAAACTTCAGGAATTTAATTCTAGTTATGAAACTACAAAAAGTAACCTACGGGCTTTGATACCATGAAATGATAATTGATTGAATTGAATGAGTTAATTTACAAAGGAGGTGAAGGCTCCTTAAATAAGGAAATATAAAGATAATGTTTTTAAAAAAACAATCGTTAACTGAAAACTGAATTATAAATACACTAAACAATCTAATTGACCAAATACATTAAGTGACTTAAATGACCATTATGAGGTAAATAATACAATATTATTCTAGTAGTTTCAAGCTTCTTAATGTTTTGTGATGGTGCTTGAATGCTTTTTTATGACCGTCCCATGAATTTGAGGCCGTATCACTTCTTTTTTGCATATGGGGATTTTGAGCAGTCACAAGCTATTGGCCATAATTAGTGAGCTGATTAGGAGTATATTAATCAGTATTTGGATCACACTGGTAGGAAAGCAGGTTTGAAAAACCTGTAGGTCATCATTTATCAAACTTTTGGTGGGTTTCTAGTGTTATACTCACAACGCAGTGTAGTGGAAGTAGAAATTTAAGTGAAATTGAGACCAAAATTGGTACTTCACGATAGAATCACCCTATAACCTATAAAAATTGTCATCTCTAACCCCTATAACCTCGGTTGTAATTGGACTAAATCCCTTTGGCCTGACAAGATCTCGCTAATCCTTAAATTCAACTACAAAGTCCTTATTCTCCGTTACTAAAAATGAAAATAGTTTTTTCTTGAAACCCAAAACAAGTAAAACATTGTCAAATTCCAAAGAGTTACTTAAATGCAATAAAAAATTGTAAGATTTGTCAATGGAGATAGCCACCCAAGATTTAGAGGCATAATGGAAAATACAATGAAATGAGAAAATCAATATGAAAAAAATAAACTATATTCATATAGAAAATGCAAATAGAAAGAACATGTACAATGGAATAATTAAGATAACAAAGAGAACCCCTTGCTATATAGACCAAGGTGAGACATAGGATATCATAAGATTATGACAAGAGTCTAAATATTATCATATGAGAAATAAAATGATAAGTATCTTGTGCACATTAAGAAAACTTGACTAGTGTGAATTGGACCTAGGAGGTAAACGAATTAGGTAATATCAATGTTTACATTAACACCTCCACTTAAGTGCAACTTAGAGTGAATGAGAGAACATGCAAAGATGGGTCTCAGCTACTAGGCCATGTTTGGTACCCATGTACAAATTAATCTTTCACAAATGAAAAAAAAAAAGAGAGAAAACCCAATGGGACAAAAATCTTCCCCAAAAGAGAGAAAACACAAAATGATCTCAAAGTGTGAACCCCCACCCATCATCCCCGTTGCCATTATAAGAGACAAAGAGAGGCAATCCAAAATCTAGTAGAGATGAATGTAGAATAGGATCCAAAGATAAAAGTGACTCCTCCAAATGCCACTCAAGAGTCTCCAAGCCAATGTCAAACTGTGACAAATGATCATGTGGAGAAAGAGCAAGAGAATCTAAAGGTTTCCCCACAACATCTAAAGAAGATGATGCAACTCCATCAAAGAGAACATGAATATGTTCAATTGCATTCTCCTAATCTGCAAGATAGGAATCACACAACAAATTAAATGTGTAAGTGCTCATCCCAACTCCCTGTGTCTAGAAGACAATAAATGTCCTACCGCACTAAATTAGTAGGAGCCATGGATGTAGCTACACTAGTCTGATCAAAAGAAATAATAGATGGAGGAGACGGAATATACAGCTCAAGAATTGGATCACGTGTGAGAGTTCCCAGGTTCAAGTAACAAAATTCTCAAAGTCAAAGTCCACACTAGAAGTGTGATCATCATCCAAAGCATCAAAGTCATCATTTAGAGCAAAAATTGAAAAGGTTTATAGACGAGATGCTTGATCAACCATACTAGTGGCAATAATCTATTTCCTCTCCAACTCTCTAATGATAACTAAATTCCAAAATCTTCACCACTCCACCATGGGTGATTTGATAGATGGAAAGGAGATTGTTTGACAAATGAGGTACAAACAAAACCGTAGCAACCCACCCTATTTTTTTTGTAATAGTGAAGATGCAATACAATGCCTTTAACACTTTCTGATCGCCCAGGGGCCTGAGTGGGCAAGGTGAGAGCATACAGTGCCTCAAACCACACAACTAAATTATAATGCAATTATAAATGAAATGATGCCAAGTTGACCAGAATATGCAGGCAGCAAAACCAGCATAATCGACACCTCTTCGACAGACTATATGTAGAATGACATGGGCAAGTGACAAAACCAATCTATCAACACCTATACGGCGAACTACACATGCAATGCAAGCCATTGGCAGAATTTCTAAGCTTGAGTTAAACCAAAATGGTTGATAGTGTTAGCTTGTTCATGCCAAACAGGCTCAATGAAGAATGTTATAAAATGTTGGCAGTAAATCGTCCAACTTCCAAAAGTGAAAATGCAATCAACAAAGACCTCCAATGGTATTACCATCTGGGATTTACAAACTATATATAAAATGCATTACAATTTAACATTTGGAGAAGTAAACTGCTGCTATAAATTGATATTAAGTTCTGATTGCAAACTCAGATTGCTGCAATATCAGAAATGAGACCAAATAATATTGATGAACATATTCAACTGCCCAGCAGGAAGTATACCTCTAATAGATTATACAAAAGGCTTCTGTAGGTCTGATATGATTCTGTAACTGTTTTCATTATGTCAAACAGATCTGATGCACTCTGATAGTATGTTGTGAACTCCTCTATGTGCTAGTGTAACACCCCAAAATGAAGGAAAACACACCCCAGACTGAAAAAACAATAAAATAAGCACACCAAACTGCCACTAAACACACCCCAAACACACTGAAACTGAATATTACCGAGCTGCTAGGAAAAACCAGACTTGCACAGGTTTGATGTAATATCCCCTTTTCGGGGCACATTATTTCGTGCCTTTTAGTTAGCCTTTTCATCATGGTCCAGTGGGCTAACCGAGGCTTGGCAAGTGATCAGAGGGATGTTGGCCTGGGCGTTTTCAATTTCAGGCCAATCGGAACAGTTTCCACAAGGTTTCCAAGGTGCTTACTATTTATAGTAAGTCGGTACAACCCAGTTTTCCTGACATTTCAGTAGTGGATTGGAGTGTCTCGCCAAGAGCATTCCGGCAAGCTATCACACGTCTTCATCCGAGTTCGTTTGGCAGACCGTTTTAATGCCAGAAGATTCCTTACTTTATTTTATTATATCACTTTATAACTCAACGGTTATATTTATTTAAAAAGTGACTTTAAGTGGAATATGAAGAGACAAAGTAGGGAAACTAAAGAGTCACAGCTGCAGCCTTCAAAGAAGGCTTGGAGCTCATTGAGTATGCTTAGTTTTATGAATTCATTTTCTCTTGGAGAATCCAGAGAGCTTCAACTTTCGATTTTGAAACCTGAGGACGGAAACCTTCAGGCTTTCTCGGTGGATTGGACGGAAACCCAATTCATCTCGGGGGTGGATTCACAGAAGAGTTCACCATTGCATTTCCAGGTTCTTTGTTATTTGATATTTTGTTGCATTTTGTAGTTCGGTTTTGGATTGTGAGAAATCCCACTGTTATTGTATTGTTGTTGTATAAATGCAATAATATTTGTTGGGGGTTTTTTATGGAATATGTTGTTGGTTATTTACTGTTGAATCAATGGTTTATTGCATACATTTATTTGTTTAAATCTGCATGAGATATATTTGTGGAAATTTGGAAAATACCCGGTTCGGGTCATTACAGTGGTATAAGAGCTGGTTTTCCTGCCAGCCTGTGGAGTTTATTCAGAAACAATTTTCCAGAAAGGTTTATCAGAGTTTTTATTAGAGAAAAAATTCTAGATTGTGAGGTTCAATGAGTAACAGAGAAGTGCAGACAAAATTGTGAAATCTCTAGTAGAAACAAATTTAGAGCTACGAGAATATTTGTTGAAGATTAATGTATTGGAACCTTGGTCTAGTTCTTGAGCAGCCTGGAAAATAATTTTCCCGTCAACAATTCCAATGGTTTATTACCAGGCTGTGAGTTGGAGTTTGTGGAATATATTTGAAGCTGTATGAAAGAAATAAAATAATTATTAGGCCTTTTTGAAATACCTATGGTGTCGTGAGGAGACAAATAAGTATTGTAGAGTCTGGAAACTTTAATTGGATATAATACGCAAAACAGTATATTGTGAAATGAACTATAGCAGAGACTATAGTTGCGTGGAATAAATTATCAAACTAAAACTATTTACTTCATTAACAAAACTACTCTGTGTTGTATTTGGGAAAAAAATAAATAAATAAATAAAATTGTGGTGCACTTGGTTATAGAACTTATAGTCTTCCCATTAATATTGGTGATATTCGATACCGGTGCATATTGGCATTAAAGTATATTTTGCTATTGGCGTGAGTAAATGCAAAGGAGCTCTAAAATAATTAAAAAATAAATTTTCTGCCAAACTATAGTCTGAGAACTATATTAAAATACACAATTGCCCGTAAATATATGGAAAGCGGAAGATTTTAATGAGACATACATCAAATATTTTACATGTTGGAGAAAGAAATTAGGCGTGGGCCCGATCTTTATCAAGCCATATAATCTTCTCTTTTTATATTTACAGGAAAAGACTCAATATTTAAGTGCCGGTATAAAAAGGATTGCAGAATAATATGGAGATATTAATCAAATAATATTGGGAGATTATGTTTTATATGCCAGTGATATAGTTTGGAGGCTAAATGTTAGATTATTGAATCGCTCCTATTGGTGCTCGACAATACTCATAATTGCAGACTTTAGCGGCTGTTTATCCATGGAGTCCACCGAGATTATTGGCAGGTTCGGTGTCTTTGCTATTGTGTGTGAACAGTGACTTCGTGTTGGGTGTGAAGGGCAGAAGAACAAGGGCGTTAGGGACTCAACCATTCACAACAGTGATTAATAAATCACCGTTTTGGTTCGATTTAAAGTATATATCAAGAATATCAGATGTACATGGAACTTCAATTATATTGTGCAGCCCCGTCAATTTCATGAAGACTAGAGTCAGTGAGCATATTTGATAGTTGGGAGAAACAATATTTTTGCAACGACTATCAGATAGTGTGTGGGCGTGAACTTCGCAAGACATGCCAATCAGCTTTCGGTTGGCAACTGGACTCCCGTAGCTGGGCAAATCGGTGAGTGTCATAATTGAGAAACAAAAGGTCGGAAATAGTCGATGAAGTTCCCTAATGTTTGATAAAGAATTATTATAACTTTGGCAATTTATTACAGCACCCTATATTTTAGTCAAACATTAAAGATATTCGCCTTCAGATTTTTGGCAAGCAGCTAAAAGAAGTATATCCCGTGTTTGATTTCTCCAAACTGGGTTTATGTGATTGGTTCAAGTATTAGCGGCTGGAGCTAATTTTATAGTAGAGTTATCTTCCTGTCATCGTATTATACCAGCTGTTTATACTTGTTGATTCTATATATCTAATTAAAGCAACATCATTCTGCAGTTATAGGTCAAGTCTGGAAGCTGCAATTTGTGAGAGATGGGCTTAAAGATTTCATTGTCAAGAGAAGACACGGTGACAGTTCCGGACAATTCTTCTTGAAATTCAGAGTGGTTGAAGCTGTGGAGTCTTCATTGCCTACCTATGAGTGTCATTTCTACAGTTTTTATTTGGGTAGCACACATTGTGAATCTTATGTATTCATAGTCTGATTGTTCTTACCAAGAATAGCCTCCTGCTAGCAACATCTTGGTGCATTATTTCATTGTTCCTTCTGGATACAACATTCCATCACCCAGCTCTATTATATACAAGGTGGTTACAGATCAGCAGTAGGTCTTAACAACATAGTCAATAGATAAAGACATACTTGCTGTCAAAAGATAGTAGACAGGTGAAGCAGACATATTCATCTACCATTCTTACTTCAGCAGGGATGGTGGTAAAATACATTCACCTGCAGAGACAAGTAGTATCTAGCTAGGGGGAAGATGCACGGTTTGGAAAAGGTCTTGAAGGATCTTGTTAAGGTACAACAACAGTTAGCCCAAATTTCACAACCTGTTAAAAGGACAAAAATACTCGGCATGTATAATGAGTATAATACACTTCCTCCACAGGTTTAGAGAGATTTAACCTTCTCTAGTTTCATGGACTTTCATCCAAAGCTTCAACACAAGACTTTAATGGAAAAGAAGCAGTGTCAGGATTTGGCTCAAGATCTACTTGCACAAGATAGGTGCAGAAATTTATATGAAGAGTTTCCAGCTACCATTAATCACCCCATAAGTGAAAAAAAAACCATACCAGTTATTGAAGAAAAGTCTTATGAAGCTGTCATCAAAGCAGGAGATTGTAAAACAAATATTGAATCAATGCATGAAGGAGAGGCTAAAGAAGAGGCAGCAAATCCAGAGGTTACAGGATGGTTTACTAGAGAAGAGCAATCGACTTCCATTGATTCTCAACTATGTTACCGGGTTCCTCTGTTTTGGCCCGGATCCTGGTTCTGGTACGGTTCCGGTTCCAGTTCCTCCCGGATTCCTCTTGGATTCCTCCAGGGTTCTGGAATGGAATCCGGGTTCTTCCTGGGTTCCTCACTGAG
>MU227748.1:2196092-2277945 GCA_018584345.1 Thuja plicata
CGAATTCGACATGAAGGACCTAGGGTTGTTACACTACTTCTTAGGCTTAGAAGTATTACAGAAAGAAAACTATATTTTTCTAAATCAAAGAAAATACACCATGGACATTTTAACCAGATTTGGAATGATGGAGTGCAAACCATTAACCACTCCAATGGAAACAAATCTTCATAAGCTCAAAGATGAAGCAGCAGATTCAGAACGTACAGATCCTACATATTGTAGACAACTAATTGGATCACTTATGTACTTGGTAAACACTCGTCTTGATATCTGTTATTCTACAAATGTATTAAGTCATTTCATGTGTGAACCAAAGAAGATCCACTTAATAGCTGCTAAACATATTCTAAGATACTTATGTGGTACAATTGAAATGGGCCTAAAATACGAGAATGTTGGGATACAACTTCAAGGGTTCACTGACTTTGGTTGGGCTGGAAATTCAACCGAACGTAAAAGCACTAAAGGATGTTGCTTTAGTCTTGGATCAGCAATGATTTCTTGGTTCAATAGAAAACAATCAGCAGTTGCTCAGAGTTCTACTGAAGCAAAATATATGGCCGCTTCAATGGGAGCTCGAGAAGCAATATGGTTAAGGAAGTTACCATTTGGATTGTTTGGCAAGCCCCTAAAGCCTACAGTAATTCATTGTGACAATCAAAGTTGCATTAAACTTTCAGTATATCCGGTTTTTTACAATCGCTCCAAACACAGAAATTCCTTACCACTACATAAGAGATATGGTAGACAAAGATATTATCAAATTGGTCTACATCAGTACCGAAGAACAAAGTGCTGACATCTTTACCAAGCCTCTTACAAAATTGAAAATTGAGTACTTCAGAAAGAAACTTGGTATGATTAAGTTGTGACTAATTTTGAGATTAACTCTCACTATTATGTAAATTAATGTATTCATGAATAAATAAATAAATTTAAATATTGCAATAATGTATTTTTGAAAGGTGACTATCTTTCGTGTGTGAGCTCACTATTGTAAGGTGACGACCTACAATGATGTGACCTATTTAAGTTATCAATTAAATCTAGATCGGAATTTAGTCAGGGATTATGATAACGCGTGCCTCAAGTTTTGATCCGGATTGCACCGGATATCTTGACACCACTACTTATCACAAATCCAGTTCCGAATTGAGTCGGGGATTGTGATAATTTTCTATCAGGTTGAGTACATAAAGCTCATGTTCTAGATCTTGCCGGTTACCCTGATATAAAGAGATTAAGTGTTATATCCAGTTCCAAATTGAGTCGGGGATCACATAACACTTGCATATTGAGATATTGATTCTAATCAATCCTCTCTTGCTAAGAGTGAGTGTTAAATAATAGCTTCGATATATATATTATTATTATCATATTCGATATGCTTGATTACATATATATTTCATGTAAAGTGAATCGGATTCCTTATATTCGACAAGGCTGTTATATTGACCGTAGTCGATGTCTTTCATATATATATAAGTTACGATAACCATCATATGATAGTTATCGTAACACATATTAATGTGTTACGATAACTATCATAAAATAGATATGCGTAACACAATAATGCTTAATATAACAGCGCTTTACTTTGTGGATAAATCAGTATAATATGAAACATCATGTCTATGTAAAGACATGCCTGTACGTGGCATAGGCCACGTACAGTCATGTCTCTACATAGACATGACTATTATGTTTTATATTTATATACCTTCGTATGTGCTGTGGAAACATATCTATTATAGAGTTCATACTACTACCACAGCACATACGAAGAACATACATTTGCATTATAATTCAATAAATATTCAGAAGTATATATTGTGAATAAAATAGCATATTAAATTCTCTCTATTAAAGATTTCCATTCCTAACAATTTGGATTAGCCAACTCCTTGCTTAATAGGTGTTAGAGTTTCATATTTAATAAAGCTTTTTGGAAGATCATTATCATCAATCAACAATTCGTCTTCTTGTGTTTGTAATTCAGATTCGAAGAGCAGTTTTCGTAGGTGAGAGATCCTCCTCAATCCACTAATTTCTCCAATTAGGTGAAGTCAATTTGTGACATAATTGGACTAATTTGATCATTTGTTTGCAGATCAAGACAAAGATTGTAATGTCCCTCGCTTTCCAAGTTAATTCCTAAATACGTGAACCTGCAAAAGAGTTGTTAGAAAGTAACAAAACCACAAACATATAAACATGATATAAGTATCTATCTGGTTATTTACCCCTTATTAACCCTTCCTAAGGAAATTCTACCAGGTTGAGCTCATAACCTTTAGTAAGGACCCTTTTTGCTTTAAGTGATCTCATCCTAAAGCGGCCCTTGGTCATTCTTTCCGTCATCCTCTGAAGCGCATCCCTTAGGACTCCTAAGTGAAGTCTGCCAAGTCGGGCTCATAACCTTGGTAAGGATCCTCTGGCTTTGAATGATCTCATTCTAAAGCGACCTTTTGGTTAATCTTGTCGTCATCCACTGAAGCGCATCCTTAGGTCATGCAGGCTGATCTTTATTAGGTCCATTCCTCTTCTTGGTAGGGACATTCCCTGTCCAAGGCTTAATCACATATTCATATGTTAGTCATCAGTATATACTGGCTTAATGAGGCCTTAATCCTCTTCAAATTCTCAATGTGATAATGGAATTTTAATTCCCTAATTGTCTTTAATAACTTGAATTTCATATTGAATTCTAAGATTCATAATCTCAAATTTATTAGTAACATCATATTAACTCTATGTTAATGAATAAATTCTTTATAGCTAATTTATAATTGTAAATCTGAAATGACTATATATATATATATATATATATATATATATAATTATATTCAAATTCTTAATATATAATTCATATCTGCAAATCTGAAATGATCGTATATATTATATTCAATTTCTTAATAAGTCATATCAGTAAATCTGAATTGAACACACACACACACACATGTATATATATACTCTCCAATATATTCGAAATCTTTAACATAGCAATTCTGCTGACTTTGATGAAACCCGATCTGCAGGATCAATTCTTTGTGAATTTCCTTTTTATCTTTTCCTTTTTGTTTCTGCCTACTTCTCATACCCCCTGATGCTCATTTTATATGAGCCTTTGTGGTGAGGGGGAGTCACGTCCCCTCCCATGGCGACTGAGCGCCCCCCTTTGAGGGGCTGCGACTCTAGTCACAGTCCCTCACGGGGTGCGACCTTAGTCGTTTCAAATAATATTTTGTTTATGTTTATTTGTATATATATATTTTTCATTAATATATATTAAGATATTAATATATGTATTATGTGAAATAGTTCGTATGTTAATATATATATATATATATATATATATATTAATTTATATTTTAAATTTTACATATATATATTAATATATTAATATGTATTAAGTATTTTAATATATTAATTATTAAAATAACTTAATGAATATTTAATACACAATATACTCAATTTGGCATATATATATATATACATGAAACATATATTTTACGAAAGAAAGAATAATAATATTTTTAATGTTACAGGGGTTGATCTGTAATAGTATCAACATGATCAATTGAGGGTCATCACAGAGATACCCTTGGAATTCGATTGCAACTCACAGTCTCCTTGCGGAATGGAAAACTTCACAGTGATATCCACTCGGCTGATAGTCTTACACATACAGCAATACCTTGTGAGCATTCAAACTGCGAACATCTCAGATTGGTGGTATCATTTCCTTGAGTGTCGATCTTCAACATTGATTGCACAGCGATTGAGCCTTCAACTACAAACATCTCATATTGGCATTGATTGCATAGTGTTTGCCTTCACTATATCGGAGTTTCCTTTGCAACCATCCATCGACATTTCTGATAATAACAATCATCTTTGGCATTACTGCGACACTATACAACAGTTCCATCCTTATTCACTCACAGCACCAACTTGCAGACAGCAATATCACTTGGTCACGCATATCATCGAAGACACACTCTGCGATATTACTCACAGTGATACCTTTTGATCGCATATCATTCATCATTCCGAGTATGGTGACATATAGAGATCGCATATACATATCTGATCTTTGGCAGCATACTTTCATCAGAGATTCTTTGATAATAAGAGATCGGGCAAACGGAGACAAGGACAGTTGTGTGCACTACAATAGTCTGATCCCTATTTTGATAATCCTGATCATAGCGTCATCTGATCATTTATGTATCAGAGACTTCACTGCATACTGAATTCATATATTGATTAGTATCCGCAACTTACAATGCAGATACCAATTGCTAGGAGGCCAATCAGATTGCCAGGCATATTCTGATTGTAATCACATTCTGAAATAATATTCAATTGATCTTTGATTCGTGGCTCTAATATTGTGTCAATTCTCTATTTTCATCAATCATCATTGCTTGGGATATTTCAATCACCAAATCCAATTAGGAGGGCTTTCATCCTCGAAATTGGTATTTCTAGAGGAATTTTGTCCTCAAGAAATAAGAGACTCTCAGATTTCCTCAAAGAAAAAGCAGATATGAAAAAAGGTAACCCTTTTCTCTTCACAACTCCTTTATAACTTTTTTTTGTGAATAAAATATTAATTTTTTGGGGCTCCATATTTTATTTTTTTGATGGGTAAAGGGTCAAGGCCAAGATTTAATTATTATTATTTGTTAAGATTAAGTAGAATCGAACCCAAGACCTCCTAGATTAGAGGCTCACAACTTTACCATTCTGCTGTAGGCTGTTGCCTTTTTGGGCTCCATATTTTAAAATCATTTTAAATTCTGCATAAAAACCACCTTTTCCCCTTGAACCTAACACCTCCTTTTCGCACAACTTAAAGTCATTTTTCACTTTTTTAATAATTAAAATAAGCTTTCAATTAAAAATATAAGAAATATACTTTTGAAAACATCATTTAGTTATTTTACTTCTCCCCTTTTTGACGCCAATTAGCTTACAAGAAAATATGAGAAATAAGCTAATGACCAAAAAATTGCTCATGTGGGAGAAGGGGTCATTACAAAAGCATCATTGAAGGTGCCATCCCCAATAACAACAGAGCCCCTCCCAATGACATTCATGTAAGTATGGTTGCCCATCAAAATAGGTGGCATAACAACATTCAAAAGAAGAGAATCCAGACTATGAAGATTCCATATGATGAAAAGCTCCAATATCTAGAAGTCATCTCCTTGATCCATGAACTACAGAAGCACAAAGATCCAGTCCTTTCTTTTTACTTGTTACAATAGTACGATGCTTGTCCTTACCAAATTCAGACTGTTTTGAATGAAAAGAAGAATCTGAAGCAAACATTCTAGAAGGGAACTGATTCTTTTCTTCTCAAGAAGATGTTTCAATTCATCAATGTCCTTATAACAATAATGTTCTTCATGTTCTGATTGCTTGCAATATGCACAACTAAGCTTCTCCTTAAATGAATCCCTTTTGAAAGAGGAATTTTTATGTTCTTCTATGGAAGTAGATGTCGAATGTGAGTTCTTAGGCTTGTCCGTTCTTCTCTTTACCACTAGAAGCTTCTCATCCTTTGCAATCGAGGATTGTGTTTTTGAAGACTCCAAAGGGCCCATTTGAATGAGCTTATCTCACTCCCTTGCGAGTTGCATAACAAAATTCTCAAAATAAAGCATCTTAAACTCACTCCCAAAAAACATTCTTTGTAGCATAGAAAGGATACAAACATTGAATATTCAAGTCCTAGCTTTGAGATAACACCTAGTACCAATTGTGTATCTAATTTTCCAATTTTACAGTCTGATTATGTTCTTAGTGACTTGCGTTTGATGATGAAGCCCTGTATGCTGTTAAAAGTGCACGTATTGAGACTTATTAAATCATTATTTCATTTTCCAACAACTGTCCTTGAATTTCATTTGTTTGCCCAAACATCCACATAGCCATAGGTGTATCCAAGTGCTCAATGTGAAACACTCATGAGAAAGATAAAAGTAGAAATAGATAATGTTTTCTTCACAACTATTCAACCACATATTCCTTTTAACTTCATCATTGGTTGGTTTACCACCAAACCAATGGACTATCCTATACAACCTCTTAGCTCTTAGAAATTTGTTCACTTCATATTTTCATTCAACATAAGCAATTATTGCTCCATGATAAAAAAAAACAAATGAAAGAACACAAAGCAAAAGGATTGAAACCACAACCGTGGTAGTGGTGGTCAAGGATGGATCATGGTACATATGCATTGATTACAAGTCTTTGAACAAGATTGTAATGTCCCATACTAGGGACTGTCTGTTTAACATGCATCTTTTACATTATTATGCAATATTGAATTAAGAGATAGTTAATTTGTTCATATTACAATCAATAGTTACTATATTTGACCCTAATCCTTACTTTCTTCCTAACCCTAATGGAGGATGGGGAATTACTGTCATAGGGTGTGATGCAGTCATGGTAGGAGGATCCTCAATGAGGACAGTCCAAACCGTGCAACAAGAGTAACACAACAGAAACAACACAAGAAACTGCGAGAAAGCAAGATCCAATGTTTGCATTAACATAAAATCATTTACAACAAGCCAGCAACATGCAGGCTTACATTCCAAGCACACATGCCTGATTCCAGATATTATCCAGATCTATCCTATATGCTAATCTTCCTGAGATTATTCTATTGAGAGCTACCAACATAAGGAACAATTACAACAATATATAGACGTTCGCAACACAACCAAGTCGGCCAAGAACAATCACAATCTCCAAGATGGGAAAACGTACCGTGCAAAATAGGTCAGGACCTAAATCATGAAGAACTCGTCCACAGAGCTTTGAAATGAAGTGTGCACCAAAGGGAGGTCGACCACGAGCCTACGATCATCGAATGATACGCCAAGAAGGTTCGCAAACCAAGAAAATGGTTCGCAAGATCTGGAAGCTCCATCAAGCTGTAAAATGTGAAGAACAAATAGGTTCGGACCAAAATCAAAGAGATCTCCACCAAGAAGAAACGGATCGAGGTGCTGACCCAAACGAAGATCAACCATGATGTCAAGAACATGCCACAAGGTCCACGACAAAAAATGAGCCAACTCAGAGGAACGGCACAGCAAACAAAAACAGACTAAACAGGAACAAACTGAAAAAGAAATATTTTTGGTTGATGCAAGATTGCCAAGAACCAAGGATGCTCCTACATCAAACACCCCAGCTAGGAAAAGATGTTCCATGAGAGGAACTCATGAACATTTGACAAGGTTCGGGATATAGATCCCTTGCTTATTCTTGATCCAAATGTCTTCTTTCTCTGCAACTTCTTTCTTCCTTACCTCTTCTCTTTCCTCCGCCAGATCCTTTAACTTCTTTTCCCTGCCTCATGTTTGCACACGGTAGTAGGGAACATTTACTACCATTTCCTTGCTTCCGCTCAACTGATCTTCTATAGGATTCCATCTTATCTGGAATCCTTTGAACTTGGGTTGGGCGTTTTGCTTCCTTGAGCATGAGAGCAACCTCCAGGAGTTCTGTCTCCTTCTGCCGACTTGCCTCCGTGGCCTCGGCCAACTAGGCCTCTACCAGGCCCCTACCCACTGTGGTTGCCTCTAACTCGGCCAAAAGGTGTGCACGCTCTTTCGCCCAGGCGGCCTGCTGAGTGGCTAATTGGGTGGCCAACTCCTCTCGAGATCGCTTTGCGGCTACCCTAGCCTGCTCCCTGTCCTCCTCCGCCTGTCGTGCTGCTAACACCACCAGTTTTCTACCCTTATCCATCACTCCTGAAAGGGCATCCAAGTACACGCCCAGATCCTGACCCAACTCATCATCAAACTCACCCTTATCTCCCGGACGCATGGCCTTGGCCCTGGGGGAGCCTCTGACCTCCTCAGTCACCACGGCCTGGGTGCTTGGCTCACTGTCTCCTTGTCCAGGGCTAGCCAACTCCTCTCGGTCCGATGGAATGTCCTCTCGCATGGGGGACTGAATGGTGGACCCCCGAGTCACTGGAGCCAAAGAACGTTGTGCGAGGTAAGTACTAGCACGACCCATCATGCTCAAGGATGCCTCAGTGTGCATGACCTTACCCCCACTGCTACCACCTGAGTCCACCAGAAGGGAGGCATCAAAAGTAACTACTGCCTCCATCCCAACCACTTCCAGTTGTACTTGTGCCGACTCATCTGTACTCTGCTCACTAGGTCTCTCCACCTCCCTGACCTCTGCTACTGCGCCCTCGCCCACTAAGGCGGTATCCTGAATAAGGATGGGGGAAATGCTCCCACTGTCCAATGTCTCTGTCTCAGGAGGTGCAGCAATGGAAACTTCGGCCACTGTAACCACAGGTGGGGTCAACTGAATAGGAGCCCCAACCTGTCCAAATGTTGGTATAGCTGTAGTAGCCGTGCCCGAGGTAAACTCCACTCCACTAGAAGGCACAGGTCTCGGAAACAAGAGTGGTGTGGCTGAAATTACCTCTACTTCCTCATCCTCCTCCCCCTCTGACTCACTCCCCACAGAAGTCTCCTCCCGACTGCTATTTGTGTCCCCGTGTGCTCTAGTAGCATCCACCTCCTAGCGGGCTCGTTTAGAGCCAGCCACGATCTTCTGACCACTCGGCGTATCTAAGTGACGCCATCACATGATGGGAGGCTCTCCGGGAGCCAAAGGCCCCACCTTTACTTCTTGTGCCAGAACGTCAGAGGGAATCTGTCGCTCGACTGCATCCAACAGGAGCCCAATAGCATAATGTGGCATGTAAAACGTCCTGTGCTGGAGTGTCATGAAGGCATACATCCATTCAGCAAGTACGGTTCCCCAATCGTACATCTGGCCTCCCAGTAAGCTGTTCATGATGGTGACTTGCTGAAATGATATGTCGGAAGCCCGGCTGGAGCCGGTAAGTCGACTCTTCATTACGTCCATCAGACACCTCCAGTGACCTTCCCTGATGAAGGTCTTCTTGATTCCGCGGTGGTGGGAGGACTTCCGAAGGGAGTCCTTGTCTGCCGGTGTGAGATCATCTCGGCCATTTTTTGTGGTTTCAGCTCTACCCTAACCCCTCTGGCTGGCAGCCCAAATACCCTCTGAAACTCTGCTGCCGTGAATGAAACGGTCACCACATGGTTAAGGTAAGAAAGAGTACTTTGCTTAGAAAAACTATCAAAAGACTCTATCATTGCCCGCAACGGGCCTTCGAAGTCTTTGATGCAGAAAATAGGCATTTGGATTACCCAATGTACCTGTGCCCTTGTGAGGTTATCTTTAACCAACCTATTATTTGGAGTCTTTGTACTCTCCGTCCACCACCGTCGGCAATCTAGGCCGTTCAAACCCTCAAAAGCAATTGTTTGAGCTGTGATTGCATCTTTCTGAGATCCCGCAACCGCCATGGATGGCCTCTGAACTTTTAACTTCTTTGCTGTGTTTGTGCCTGCAATCCTCATGCCAGAAGGAAGTGTATACACATTTTTATCCATATTCCCGTTGATACCTGTCTCTGCTTCTAACCTCTTCCTCCAGGTTCTTTTTCCTACCGAGTCCATAACGGTTGGCTGTTTTGTTCTTATGTGAAATAAATAGCTAACTTTCCAACCCTAACTGCCCACGGTACTAAGCTTGCTGCCTCTTCCTTGTTCTGTACGGCAGCAACGAATCACTTCTCTGTGCGTCTTGTGCGGCTTGGGATCACTTCTCTGTGCGTCTGTACGACTGTACGAAATGCTTTCTTCCGAAACTTTCCTTCTTGTCTCACTTCCTCTCCTTTTCAACTGCCGAACTATAATGCAAGTGGATGAAATAATTCCACACGTTTGACCCTCTGGATAGTCGTACGATAGTACGGTCCTTATCCCTTCAGCTTGTGCCAATTGTACGGCTCTCTCAAACGCCGTACGACCTTAAATGGCAGCTCCCTTGCATTTTTTTCTCTGCTTGGCACGGGTCTGTACTGCGACCTTGGCTCCCTTTGTATTTGTCGTAAGGTCGTACGACTTTTAAATAGATTTGCGCTTGAAGGCGTACGGCGTTCTCCTTCCAGGTCTTCGTTTGCTTGCTGCCGAATTTGGTCTTCGTTTTCTGTTGCCGAATTTGGTCTTCGTTTGCTGCCGCCGAATTTGGTCTTCGTTTGCTATCCCCAGTGGTATGCCGTACGGCCGTACGACTTTATAGTCTTTTGTTTTTGAACTTGGGTTGGGCGTTTTGCTTTGTGGGCCTGTACGACCTTCAGTCGTACGGTGCCTTTAGTCTTCTAAGTTGTCTGTACGGCCTTAAGCCGTACGGTGCCGTACGGTCTGTTTTTTTTTAAAAAAAAACTTTTTCATTACTGGCTGGCTGGGTCCGCCGGTGGGTCGTTGCGTTGTTGCCGCTCGTGATATGGCTTCAGTTTTGACCCGTTTATTGTGTCGGGGACTTCCTTGCCATCAAGAGTCCATAATTTAATTGCACCATTGTCACCAACCTGTCTAACCCGGTACGGACCCAACCATTTTACCTTAAACTTGTCGGGCTTAATCTCGTTCTTACCATTGTATTTTAGTACCAGTTGGCCTGGGGTGAACTAAACGCATTTGAGATGTTTATCATGCCAAGCCTTCCGACACAGTTGTGCTACCTCCATTGCCCACTGTGCCATCAGGCGACATTCATCTAACTTGTTTAAGTTGTACAATCACTCTCGGAGGCTTTCCATATCCCCAAGCCTATTCTCCACGGCTATTCGCAAGCTCGACACCATGAACTCCACAGGTACAACTGCCTCCTGCCCATACATGAACTGGAAGGGCGTATGTCCAGTGGTAACTTTGTAAGTTGTTCGATACGCCCATAACACTAAGGGGAGCTTTTCTTCCCAATCCTCCTCCTCTACCTCGCAAGACTTGTAAATTACTAAGACTATTATCTTATTAGTGGCCTTGGCCTGCCTGTTGGCCCGAGGGTAATACGGACTAGACAAGGAGTGAAAAATCTTGAACTCTGTTGTCAATAGTCAGATGACATGGTTAACGAAGTGACCCCCTCTATCACTAGTTAACTGAACCAGGATGTCGTACCGTGTTATGATTTGCTCATAAATGAACTTCGCTGTGCTCAAGGCCGAGTTGTCCGGCAAGGCCCGTGCTTCCGCCCACTTAGTCATGTATTCAGTGGCTACCACGATGTATTGGCATCTCCGAGCCCTACTTACCTTCAGGGGTCCGATGAAATCCAAGCCCCACCTTTCAAAAAGCTCCTGTGCGTGGGAGGGCTGTAAAGGCATGAAGTCTCGTTTTAATGGCTTCCCCGCTCTTTGACAGGTGTCACATCCTACCACCCACTCTCGGGCATCATTGTGTAGCGTGGGCCACCACAACCCTGCCAACAACACCTTTCATGTTGTTGTGTCGGGTCCCATGTGCCCTCCTGCTGGGCCTTTGTGTGCCTCCCGTAGCACACTTTGAATTTCTTCCTCTAGGACACATCTTCAGAGTACCTGGTTCGGTCCCATTTTATATAATAATCCATTTATAAGTTGAAATGTTCTACTTCGCAATACCAATTTTCTTCATTCTCCTGGTGGCATCTCCCTCGGGAACTGTGAGGTCGAGAGGTACTCGCCAATGCTTGTGTACCAAGCTGGCAAGATTGCAATGCGGAATAGATGTGCATCCGGAAAGTCATCATTAACTCCCTCTAGCGGTTCCCCGGACTTAAGTCGAGAGAGATGGTAAGCAATCACGTGGCTTTTTCCTGGTCGCACTATGATTGTGAATGTGAATTCCTATAATAGTAACAGTCATCTGCTTATTCTGCCTTGAATGATCGGCTTACTGACTAAGTACATCAATGCTTGATGGTCCACATAAAATGTGAACGGTGTTGCGAGGAGGTAGTGTCTGAACTTTTGGACGGCATATATCATACCAAGAGCCTCCCGCTCCGTGGTGCTGTAGTTTTTTTTCGGCTTTTGACAACAATCTGCTGGCGAAATAAATCGGGTGATCAAGACCGTGGTCGCCGACCTGGGAAAGGGTTGCACCGATTGCAAAGTTGGAGGCATCCACGCGTACGTGAAACTCCTCCCACTTGGGATACACTAGAATCGGTGCCCCCAGCAACCTTGTTTTTAACTCTCCAAAGGCAGTGTCTTGTTCCGTACCCCATATGTACGACTCTCCCTTCCGTGTCAATTTGTCAAGGGGGCAAGAGATTTGTGCGAAGTTCTTAATGAACCGCCTATAGTAGCTAATGTGCCCTAAAAAGGACTTTACTCCTGTTACGTCCGTAGGAGCCTCCAGCTCCACTATCACTCGAACTTTGTCTGGATCGGTCTTTAACCCTGTTTTACACATGATATGGCCCAAAAGCTTCCCTTGTGGAACCATGAATCGACACTTTTTTGGGTTGAGTGCCAACCTTGCTCGGCGGCACCTTTCCATGCATTCCCATAGTGCTACCAGGTGTGTGTCCTCGCAACTGAAGATGGACCAGTCATCCAGGAAGGCTCGAAAATTCCCTACAAACATCTTGTCGAAGATGTGAAGGATGATTCTTTGGAAAGTTGCAGGTGCGTTGCACAGGCCGAAGGGCATTCAGTTATATGCGTATACTCCCTCCTCGACCACGAATGTCGTTTTCAACTTATCCTCTTCCGCGATGGAAATCTGGTTGTACCCAGAGAATCCATCCATGAAGGAGTACATCTCATGCCCCGCCACCTCCTCGAGGATTGTCTGTGAATGGAATGGGGAAGGGGTCCTTCACGGTGACTGCATTGAGGCATCGAAAGTCAACACAAATCCATATTTGGGTGGTATCTTTCTTCAGTGATATTACTATGGGGGATACCCACTCACTCGTCTGTACCTTGAAGATAATACCTGCTTCCAGCATCTTCTGGATTTCTTCATCCACCCTTGCTGCGTAGTTCTTGTTCATCTTGTACGACCTTTTTCGTACTAGTACGGCTCCTGGTACCAATGGGATGCGATGTACACACAATTCGGGTGGGATCCCCTTTAGGTCCTTGTAGGTCCAGGCGAAGACATCCTTGTATTCCATGAAAATTTTAAATGCTACGGTCTTCAGTACTAGGTCCCAATCATCTCCTACAAGAATGTTGTGCGGGTTCTCTTCATCCCCGAGGTTAATGGTTTGTAGGGATGGTTCCTCATATTTCATGGGTTTTTCCCTGTCGAATTGGTGGGCTGGGCTGTCATTGACGTGGGCTTCTCCCTCTTTGTATTCCCCATATTCTGGTGGGAATACTTCTTTCTCTTCCTCCACTTGTAGCATGTATGTATGAAAGAGCTCGTAGTCTTCCATTTGCCAAAGGAAGAGCCCGTTCAATGAGCTCGTCTCGTCGTCGGAGCATTCTCCCAACTCTAGGACGCCCTGGTCGTTCGGCTCTATTCCACCTTCGTCTCGTTGGTCATGTTCCCCGTCGGATTCTGATTCTGAAGAGGATGCTATCTCCACGCTCACCATTTGGGTATGGAGGTCAATGGCGTTTTTCCGCCCGCCGCTTTCCATGGAGAGAGTGTTCCTCTTCCAGTTATGGTTAACCTTCACCGTGACTAACCATCCTCTCCCTAAGATGGCATCATACCCTCTTTTCTTTAGCGGAATCACCACGAAGTCCAGTTTGAACAGTTGTGTTCCTACTGTTACTTGTTGGGCCATTAGTGTCCCTAGAGATTTGATCTCGTTCTAGTCTGCACCCAATAGATTGAAGGTAGGGGGCCATAGGGTAGGCTTGCCGAGTTTCTTCCATGTCTCCTCCGGGAGGACATTTACTCCGGACCCACCATCTACTATGTTGTCTGTCAGTATCACTCCAAGGATGCCCATTTCTACGACTGTCAGGTGCCGTCCGTTATCCACTGCGAGTAACATGGGATCCGTTGCTGACCCTCCAGGAATATTTGATTGTGCAATCTCCATTTGAACGGTGGTGTCAGGACGTGGGGAGAAAGTATTTAGTACGGCTGCCCTCAACTGTTGTAGGGTCTGAAGGAGGTCTTGAAGTTTGATTGGTATCTCCATTTGTAACATTTGCCCAAGTATGTTATCTTCGGCTTTTGTCCGTCTGGAGGTGCTAACTTGTTCACATGCGTCCTTCATGGCTTTTCCAATCTCCTCACGAGCCTCTTGTAGTCGTTGTTTCTCTATACGAGGATCGGGGTACCGTGCCTCTTTTGTTTGGCTTCGGGTGATAGCCAAGACTCTTTCTTCCTCTATGTGCAGGTAGTTTACTCCAGGCTTCGGACAGGTGGCATCTTCATGATCACCCGGGCCGCACCATCGGCACATCTTCTGGGGTGTGTCGCCTTTCTCGCAGTCACGAGCAAAATGGCCCCACTGGCTACATGCCCAACACTAGATTATCGGCCTTCCCTTCGGATCATATTGTATCCAGCTCCTGTTGTTATTATCATTATTACTTCTTCCTCCGCGTCGGTTGTTTCTGTATCACCCGGATGATGCATTGTTGTTAGTTTGCTGTGCTGCGTTGGCTGCCCCAGAGGTGGTTGGTTGCTCTTGTGTAAACAATACTTGTGGGCCCCTTGTCTTCATGTTGTATGGGCATTCCTTGATGGAATGGCCCATGACTTGGCAAATATCACAAAATGATTTTCTCGGACATGAGCCCTTCGTATGCCCGTTTTCCTTGCACTTTGTACACCATAGTTCCCCTTCGTCACTTCGTCTTGTGTTTCCCTTTATTGACTTGAACTCTTTCATCATTCGCTCCATGTCTTTTTGTAATGCCGTGACTTTTTTCTTTGATTTACCGTCACTATCACTATCATCCCCTGAAGTGTTGTCCCCCTCCGACAAAGATGACTGAGTTTTCTTCTTTTTCGACGTCTTCTGTTTACTTTCCAGGTCCATCGCCCGGTTGTATGCATTGTCGTACGAGGTTGGAGGAACTATCTTCATTTTCCTCCGGAGGTTTGATTGCATCCCTTCGACAAACCATCTGTTCTTCAAGCCGTCGGCTGGCTGACTCCATTTTTCCCACGAGTTCTTTTAGCCGGCAGTTGTAAGTCCGCACGGTCTCTTTTTTCCCTTGTTTCGTCCCATATATTTACGAGACAATTTCATTGTTGTCTCAGAGGAGCCGAAACTCCTTTTCGAATGCTTTCTTTAATAAGTCCCATGTGGTCACTCCATTTTTGTCTAGGTCGGAGTACCAATCTATTGCTACCCCTCGGAGGGTTGCCGGAAACTGTCTCATCCATTCGTCTTGGTCAGCGACTCCATTCGCGGACCAGATTGTCTGACACATACGACAACGCCAAAGGGGATCTTCTTTTCCATCCCCGTGGAACTTGGGTAACTTCTTGTTACCAGCCATATTCGCCCTTGGTGGTGGACAGTTGGTGTGTGCTACTTGCTACGTTTGGGTTTCTGGAAGTGTCTGCTGTACTGGTTGTACGGCAGGCTGAACCAGCGTCTACGTTTGGGTTCTTGGAAGTGTCTGCTGTACTGGTTGTACGACAGGCTGAACCGGTGTCGATTTCAGGTTAACTAATGTTTCCGAACTACTCGGAGTGGTGTGGACCTCGTGCCTTTCTGTCACTTCAACACTTTCTGCGGCAACTCCACACCTGCACTCCCTCCGTTCGGCTTCCTCTTCTGCCTTCCTTCAGGCTTCTGTCCTTGGGGTTAAAGTTAGGGTCCCGAGCAAGCTTGTTGTTTCTTCTAACAAGTCCTCGTTGTCACTTCCGCCATCCTCCTGGTTAGGTTCCTCTAGACTGTTGCCTTCACTTACCCCCTCTGGTAGTCTTTTGGCACGTCTCCTGAACCTCTCCCTTTGCTCGGTTTGCTGTTTGTCGAATACTGCTTTCCTAACAGCTTGTTCTTCCTTGGGATCCTTCTCTAAATACCTATTCTTATTTAACTGATTGGGCATAAATGCTTTTCTTCACATCAACAATCAACATAGAATTTCTTAAAACAAAAGGACACTTATTTATTCATGTTTTATTTACAATCATTGTCATTGAAATGACTTGCATTACAATTGTTTTATTTTTGTGTCCTTCCCTCCCCTTTTGCTGTCCTCACATCTAAGAGTCCCCTCCGGGAGCCATCGCCTTCCTCCTGACGACGAAGTTGTTCCCGTGCCTCGTATGCACGGAGAATTTCCTGACGGCGTTCCTCTCGAGCAATCTCCTCCAGTCGAGCACGTTGTGCAAGCGTTACTTGTGCCAACAGGCGTGGAAGGTGGTTTAGCAAGCAGTTGGCTGCGGGATTCGCCTCAATCACCGACCACACTGCACTTTGTGGAACTTCCCCTTCGTAGGCCTCCCGACGGACGTAGGTTTCTATTGCCGCTTGGAAGAGGATCCTGAACTCCCGTGTCTGGTTGTCTTCGCCTTCATACAGTTTGTACGTGTGTCGTCCACCTCCGGATTAATTTCATCAACGGATAAATCCATCGCGTCCGTACGCCATCCGGTTCTCTTCTTCCCGAGTTCGTCTAGGAAGCGGCGCCAAATGTTTACCCGCTGGGGTAACCTAGTCTACTTGCAGAATACACAGAACATGATAGATATAAAGTAAAAGACAAGTATTCTTATTCATTCATTCCAGTGCTTACAATATAATATCGTTCGTGCATAACATGATCCCTTACCTGAAGGTAGTACAAGGATATAAAGGACCGAAGGAACGCGACGGTTGATAACCGTGCGCCAACTCCCTAGCCTCTGGTCACTAACTGATTCCCAACCGACACATAATTACATTATACCCGACAACAATCTGCAACCAAAGCCCTTTGCTGCATAACTTTACCTCTGCTACCATCTTGTACCAACTTGCTATCAGATCTAACCACAAGATCCTTCTTCAAACCCACACCAATCTCCAATATAACCTCTGCATTCTACTTCTCAGCACTACAACTCTTCACAAGACTCAAGTTCCTCACTCCCTTCTCTCTCTCCTTCAAGGAAGTCAGAGTAAACTTCTGCCCATCCTTCTATATAGTAACCAGGTTTCTTCTACAATCATAGATAGCTCCTCTATCATACTGCCAAGGTCTTCCCAACACAACATAACAAGTAATCATGGACAAGACATCGCACAAGACTTCAACTCTGAAAGGGCCAATATTAAAGTTCACCAAGCACTTCTCTTTCACTTCTACTCCATGATCATCTTGCAACCAACTTATCTTATATGGACAAGGATGTTGAAGCCTCTCCAAACCAAGTTTCTTTACCATCTCTTCAGATACCAAGTTATCAGTACTTCCACTATGTACAATAACCTTACAAGACTCACATCCTGATTTGCATACAGTCTGGAAAAGATTCCTCCTTTGTGTAGGTTCAACCTCTTCTCTGCTCTGCTCCACCAAGACTTTTCTAAGCATCAAAGATTCTCCCTACTCTGGTTCTATCATACTCTCATCTAGTGCTCTAGTTACCTACTCCTCATGTGCTATGAAATTCTTCTTTCCAGTCCCTTTACTAGATCCTCCAGAACATTCAAAAAATCTGTCCAATTTCTCCACACTTGAAACATTTACCAAAGAATTCCTTGCTGCCGTTTCCTCTTCTTTGTACCTTCTGATTTGGTTCTTTATTCCACTTAGATCTTGATTCTTCTTCATTTGTCTGCTTCTCCTTGCTGCTACTCATATGCTTCTCTTTTCCTCTGGGATTATTCTGGTGTCTTCTCTTTACTTTATCTTCTTCATTAAGAGCATATTGGTAAGCATCCTCTACTGTGGAAATCCTCAACATACTCATCTCATCTTGTATGTGAACTCTAAGGCCATTTATATATCTAGCCACCTCCCTAGTGACCTCTCGGTGTCCAGATCTGATTTTCATCTTGTAAAACTCCTCGGTGTATTCCTTCACACTCATGTCCTTCTGCTTCACGTTCTGCAAATTCTTGAACAACTCTAGCTCATAGTCTTCTGGAATGAATTTAGCCTTCCGTCTTGCAACCATTTGCCTCCACCAGGTAATTTTTATCTCACCGCTCTCCACTCTATCCCTCTGCAACTCTTTCCACCACAAAGCAGCATGCCCTTTCAACTTAGTTTGTGCTAATGTAACCCTCTGTGGGTCCCTAATATCTCCAAACTCAAAGTAGTCCTCTAACTCTCCAATCTAGTCTATCAAATCTTCTGGATTCAATGTGCCAAAAAAGTTAGAAACTTCTACTCTATGACTTTTAGTTACTTGTGTCATTGCCCTCAGCAATCTCTCTTCATCTGTAGGTCCTTCAACCTCTTCAATCTCAAGTTCTTCTGCAACCTCTTCATATTCATCCTTCAGTTTTGGATTCCTCCGCAAACTAGCCAATACATTTCGGACCTCATTCCTCATCTCATTTTTGAAGTCTTCCATCATTTATTCTATCCTTCTAGGCTTCATCCTTCTCGGCGGCATCTCTCCCTTCCCTCGGTGCATTGCCTCAGCTCAACGATCTGGCTACAAGCTTTCAATTGCCTCTCACTCGGCGATCTATTGAACACACTTACAGCCTGCCTCAAGTCGGTGATCTGTTCACCCACGGGATGCTTCAAGGAACGCAATCCATTCAAGGTATACAACTACTATCATTTCCTCTCTGAGCCATCTTGCACAAGTCCTTCACAACTGCGGGTCAGATCCTCACTCTGCTACCCCACAACAAATACTTCTAGGGCTTCGCAACCTCAGGAATGGAAATCTGCGATCACAGGAACAAAAACTTGCTCTGATGCAGTCATGACAGGAGGATCCTCAATGAGGATAGTCCAAACCGTGCAACAAGAGTCACACAGTGGAAACAACACAAGAAACTTAGAGAAAGCAAGATCCAATGTCCGCATTAACATAAAATCATTTACATCAGGCCAGCAACATGCAAGTTCACACTCCATGCATACATGCCTGATTCCAGATATTATCTAGATCTATCCTCTATGCTAATCTTGAGATTATTCTACTAAGAGCTACCAACATAAGGAATAATTACAACAATATATAGACATGCGCAACACAACCAAGTCAGTCAAGAATGATCACAATCTCCAAGACGGGAAAACGTAACGTGAAAAATAGGTCAGGACCTAAATCACAAAGAACTCCTCCAGAGAGATTTGAAATGAAGCACGCACCAAAAGGGAGGTTGGCCACGAGCCCACGATCATTGAATGATACACCAAGAAGGTGCGCAAACCAAGAAAATGGGTCGCAAGATCTAGAAGCTCCATCAGGCCGTGAAACGTAAAGAACAAATAGGTTCGGGCCAAAATCAAAGAGATCTCCACCAAGAAGAAATGGATCAAGGTGCGGACCCAAACGAAGATCAACCATGATGTCAAGAACAAGCCACGAGGTCTGCAACAGAAAATGAGCCAACTCAGAGGAACACCACAACAAACAGAAACAAACTAAACAGGAACAAATTGAAAAGGAAATATTTTTGTGATGCAGGATTGCCAAGAACCAAGGATGCTCCTGCATCAGGGTGCTTGAAACCACCTCCATAAATAAGCCCAAGTGTGCCATGAACATCCGTCAATACCACCACTTGGCCCAAGGGTTTCATGAACATCAGTGCCAATACCACCTCTTGAGAGTCACCTAATTTAGGCATGGAATTATTCGCCTCTCCCTATACAAGCTAACTTACCCTTCCAAAGGCATTAATGAAGGATTTTAGATTAGGTCAACACAGTCTTCCATTGTATTATATATATATATATATATATATTTCTGATTTTGCCATTATTAACATATATAAATGTTGTATATGTATTAGTCCATATATAATTCTGGTTTATTGTTATTAATACACACATATAATGTTAGCCCTTATAATGGTTCTCTATCCTGAATAGAAGTTAAATATAATATTCTGTAATGGTTTTGCAAATGGGGTTGCAAGCATAGTGGGTTTAACCATGGCGGAAAGTCCGTAGTTAAGTGCGCTTGAGTTGGAGTAGTACTAGGATGGGTGACCTCCTGGGAAGTCCCGGTGCTTCACTTCTGTGAGCATCTCCTAGATGAGCAGCTCCTAGATGCAATGATTGCTAAGTGTTCCATTCATTCTCATGAGAGATGGGTTCTTGTGAGCCACTACTCATGAAACATGGGTCAATGAGTTTGACTCAAAAACTACACAGTTGAATCCTGATAGCAATACCACAGCCATATATACATTTATTCCCTTTCTTATCTCTTTCTCATGAAGTGTAAATAACAAAGTGTGTTAATCCCATGTATATTTAATAATCTCTGACTCCCCTGATCCAAATCTGTTTTATCAGCATTAAATATATGTTTGCTGAGTTATATTTCGATGCCCAAATAAAATGCTCATTTCGCTGTCCCATCCTGGAAATGGTCAGACCATTGACCTTTTATATAAAGTCAAGAGGCGTGTCTCTTGCCTTGTATTGGTCACACCTCTTCGGACGTATTTATCGCTGACTTAATTCAGACTTAATCTTTTTGCCACGCCACTTAAGCATGTCTTTTTCAGCTTTAGTTTGTATCTTTCCTTAGCATATGAGATCGCTGTTTTAGAATAACAGCAACAATTTAAGAATTTATATTCATATTAATATTAAGATTTTATATTAATATTAAGAATTCATATTAATATTAATAATTTATATTAATATTAAGAATCGATATTACTATTGATTATTATAAATATTATATTATTATTATTAAGAGTTGACTATTAATTATTACTAGTTATTAAAATATCACTTTGAGACAAGTTACAACAGAAAATATATATGTATTAAAATATGTTTATATTGTACCTGGATTACCAGGTACGGCTTATGACAAAGACTATGATAGATAATTGGTACTCTTTACCATGCATAGATAATTGAATTGAACAATTGTAGCATGCTGGATATTTTACTAAATTGGGGTTTGAGATATAATCGTAATGTCAAATAAGGATAAAAGAAGCAGATGTTTGGACAATTCTGTTGAATACTAGGCAGAATTTGTTTGAATGGCTAGTGCTTTTGTTTGTGTTGTGCAATGCACTAGAAAACTTCATGAGATTTGTTAGCAAGAAATCTGGGGAAACAGACCAGAGTTCTAAACCCCAATGAGTTTTTAGTGTTGTAGTCTTTATAACCCAGACTCAGTCCTATTAAGGGAACAGGGAATAGATCTAGACAAAAGATTATCTATCTCACAGAATATCAAGAATGTACTTATCATATCATATTGAGACCCAAAAGTATTTGTATTCATTCAATATATCATATACACCCTTATATCTCCTATACCTTTATGCATTCAATATCATATATATCCTATCTTCCCTTGTACATCTATTATGCTTCCTTATTATATCCTCTTCCTACTGGTGATCATAACTTACAATGTATTTGTATCTCCTGGATCGTTGTGACCCATACTTAGTACCCCTAGTCTTCATGCTATGTTTCAACTCCTAGGCTCTGCAGGCTGGATGTGGTAAGATGTGGCATATTCTCCTGAAATCTGTCTGGCTGCTCTTTCCCTGCGAACAAGATTGATGAATGGAGTGCTACACCCTCTCATTGATGAGTGTGTGATTGTCTACTTGGACAATCATCTTGTTTCCAGAAGGATGTATAAAAAATATGTTGCACATTTGGAAAAGGTGCGTACATTTTGAAAACCACAATCTCAAAATTGTGAGAAATATGGATCTGTAAAACAAAGTTCGGTTTACCTTGAACATGTGGTAAGTCATGAGGTAGTTCAAATTGACTTGGCAAAAGTAAAGACTATCGTGAATTGGACCAAGCCCACAAGCATGACTGAAACAAAGAGCCTTACTAGGGCAGCCAATTACTTATGGAAATTTGCAAAAAGCTTTTCTTCCATTGCATCTAATAACAGGTAATACCAAGAGTTCTAAGTAAGGCAACTTGCAACATAAGGATTTTGACAAATTGAAGTAAATCAGCAATGCACCCATGTCTGTTCTTCCCAATTTGCAACTTCCGTTTGAAGTCGAAATGGATACAACCAATTATGCTATACAGACTGTTCTAATGCAAGATGGAAGACCTATGAGTAACCATTCTGAACTGTTTCATAGGACCATTCTTGGGCATTGCAACTATGATAAGGAGCTTTATGCATTGGTTCAAGTAGTTAAGATGTGGAAGCATTATTTGTTGGGCAAGGAGACCATGGTACATATAGACCATCAACCACTCCAATATCTACAAGCTCAAATGAGCTCAGCATCACAAGTAGATGGGCTTCTCACAAAAATCCACTTGGTTATCAGGTATTAAAAACTAAGTTACGAGATTGCCAATTTATTGTCAAGACGATCAGTATTATTAGCTATTTCTACTTTGTCTCTTCTTGAGACTTTTAGAAAAGAGGTTTGTGCAGAAGACTATGAGCAAGACAAATATTTTGGAGATTTATTTCAGCAGCACACAAGGAAGGTAAGCATGATTCAGCAGTTCAAGGTAAGCATGATGATTTTCTTTCGAAAATTTGATTTTTGTTTGATGTTATGTGCTCTGAAAGAGATGATATTAGTGTTTTTTAGAGAAGCACCTATTTCAAAGGTATCCAGTCATTTTAATGTTACAGATTTTTTAAAAAATTTGCAGCAATGTATTCATTGGCCTCATATGCAGACCAATACTTAAATTGGTTCAGTTATAAACTATGCAGCATGAGCAAGCCTAATCATTGAAAACTAGGAAATGTTTCAGTCACTTCCAGTTCCATCTAACCCATGGGGGATTATTTTAATGGACTTTGTAGGTGGTCTGCCAATGGCACAGAAAAGGGCACAATTATCTATCTGCAAGGATTGATAGGTTTAGCAAAATGTGTGTTAATCCCATGCAAGAAGATTTTAATTGGTAAGGATGCAACTGCACTTTTCTTTTCCAATGTTTGGATCCACTTTTGTTTGCCTCGAAACATTATTTCATATCAAAATTCCAGTTTTGTTGGTAAGTTTTGGTGTACCATAAAACTATATGCAATAAAATTGACAGCAGAGTGAAGAAGCAGCGCAGAATGCCATCCACAAACAGATGGACCAACATAAGTAGTTAACAGAATGTTGGTTCAACTGCTTCCTACGTATAATATGAAACATCCAAAAACATGGGATGAAAGTCTTGCATATAGACAAAATTCCTACAATCAGACAATTTAATCTTTGACAGTACTTTCACTATTTGGCATAAGTTGTGGGTTTTTACCTCCTACTTTCTTTACATAGTCACAAGACTGCCAAGACAATCATATCAACTCAGGTTAGCATGGGTGAAAAGTTCGAAGAACATATTAGACAAGTGCAGCTCCCAGTGCAAGAGACACTTAAGGACAACCAAGAGAAATATAAGTGAAGGCATGATCAACACCACAGTAAGTGCAAGTTCAAGGTCAATGATAGCATTTGGTTGTGCGTGAGCAAGCATGGGCTTCAAGCATAGCAGCAAATATCTTTTAGGGAAAAGATCTGCAAACTAAAAGCATATGATTTTTTGAAAATTTTGGGAGAAAATAAAGAAAAATCAGTTTAAAAAAAAATGTCAAAAATGTTGGAAAAAGAGAAACTATTTTGTTTTTTAAATTTAAAGGCATTTCCATAGCATAGAGTCATAGAAAGAAAAAAAAATGGAGTTTAGCCCATAAATTGTCCAAATGAAAAGTTTGTCTAAAATAGTACAATGTAGTGTAGCATGTGAGCTTTGCTAGTAAATGATTCTTTGGTAAGTTTTGAATGAAGTTGATACAGTTATTGCTATGTTAACAAAAAATCATTTCACTAAATGATATGTGAGTAAATCTCTAGTCTTGTATGATGTGAGTGGATGGTAAAATTGATGCAGGACCATCCGTGGGTGTAGAGCAATATTGCATCACCCCAAAATTTTTAGTTGTAATTTTTGCTTTCTAAGGTCTAGGTGGTTATGTTTAGAGGAATAAATTTGTAATAAGGGCCTAGATATTTATTAAATATTTGCCCAAGTTCTTAGTATGTGTCATTTCTAGAGAGGGACACATGTCAGAAGTTGTCAGAAGGCATCTTGGAAGGAATCTCCACTTTCGGCATGAGATTTGGGAGTTACTAAATTTGTCTCGCATGCCAAAGCATGTTAAATCATGCCAGACTCTAGTTGCATGACTAACTAGATTGGGGCGTACAAGCTTGCATGCCTTTGGCATGTCCTTGCATGTGCTATTTTTAGATCCTAGAGGAATTACAAAGCATCTTTATGACAACCACTTGAATGAGCAAGAAGGTCATGTTTAAGTCATATGGAGCAATTTGCTATATTTAGAAGATGCCAACGCAAAAATGATGTGGAATTTTTAAGGTGGGTTTGTTAATCAAGCCACTTGAGTAGTCTCCAAAGAATTTGTGGTATTCATAAGCTCATATATAAGATTCTCAACTTCTTTCCCTCTCAATGCATCAAAATATATTTCAGCGAGATTGAGATGATCTCGATCTAAGAGTAGATGTATATAATCTGATTTCATTTTTTTCAGAACTTCCTTCATTACCTGTAAATGAGAAGGTTCTCCTTCAAATCCCTTTTGTCTTTTCTCAAGTTGAACCCTCCAAAGGTAATCATCAACCATCTTATAAGTGTTATGAAAATGTGTTAATGCTGCCACAATCTTATCTTCATTGACCTTCAATTGGTTCTCCAATGTTACTAGGCTTATGAACTGCATCTGCTTCACATGATGAATTAACTGATTGGTCTTGAAGAACTTGATTCTCACAATCAACTGCCTCTAAGATATCTTCTTTGCACACTCGCTGATTTAAAACTAGGGCAGCATTAGGCCCAAATATAGAATTGTCTTCTTCATCATTTGGTGTCAAAACACTAATAGGTTCATCTAATTCAACTATCTCACTATATGGGGTCATGCACTTTTCATTTAGAAATAGTGGAACAGCATTAGAATCACATTTAAAATCATCAAGAGAAACCATTAACAGTTTTGTCAAGCCTAACCTCCAAGTTACCCACACAGAAACTAATGCAATCCATACTTGAAGAAACAATTGATTCTTTCTTGATTTCTTGAACATCATTGTACCCATCTGTGATAGGACATGAAGAAGCTACTTCATCCTCATTTTTATAAGCATCAGTCCCTCTGAAGCAATTTCTTCTTTCCCTAGCTTCCCTTCTATGCCATTTTCTTCTACTAACACCTTAGCCATTTTCCCTGTGCATACGCGATTAGGCTCCCAAGCCTCTTTGCTAGAAAAGCAAAGATTTTGTCTTCTTAGTTTGTTCTTACTGACATTCTGAATTTTTTCACTGGAAGAGTCATTTTCATTAACTTCTGATTTCTTTTTAAAGATGGATCTAAAACCATCCAAGATGCTTACGAAGGTACTGAATATCTTCTAGCATCCCTTCATAAGTCTTCATCTTTCTGATCAACCCTTCAGGCTGGCAAGATACACCTACTCTGATACCACTGTAAAGGGCTGCCATTGCTCACACACTGATCCTTTTACATCTGATTTCTCTGACTTTGTTTGAGTTCTGCAATTCAAATCCAACCAACAACGATAACTCATAGATGGATCTAAACAATCCAAGATGCTGCAAAACTCATAGATACAAATTCAACCAACAATAATAACTATATTGCTACTGTGATATTCTTAACAACAATTAAGTAGATGCAATTACAAAGATATAACAACAGCAATAAGGCAAATGCAAGCTTAAGTTCAACTAAAGTGCATTGTCATTATCTCTCACTTATATCTTCAATGAGTAAACCAGCACTAGGAGTTGCAAACATCAGTTTATTCCAATGAATAATCAGTGGCTAACATCAACAAACAATTACAATGCCAAACATACCAAATTTGCTGTCACAGAATTATATCAGACATTCTGTATGCTACGGCAGCAATATTATCACCACAACTCCTTCCCTCAACCCTTATACGACAAAGTTTGAGCAGGTACAACAACATTCCTCAGGTACGACACTCCTACTAAAGGTACGACAGCCTTATGGACTTGTTTTGAGCAATCACAGTGTATTCCAAACTGCTAAAAACACCTTTGATGCAGTTTGCAGACCTGTACGGCAGTAATGGACAAATACTGCACCCTAGATGTATTTACCAAACAGTACGACACTGCTGCAAGGAGTCCTGAACATGTATGGCAGCCTTGGGTTGAAATAAATTTAAAACCAATGGAAATGCTCAATCTTCGACAGCAGATCAGACAACCCTTAGCACTCCACTTTCAAACCCAAACCTTCAGATCAAACCCTTCCTAGCAACTGTAATATGGAAGAAATAGATATCTTAAGCAAATATGATTTACCTTTAAGCACTCAACAATCCTCCTGACTGTGTCTTTCAACAGCGAAGAGAATGTCATTCATGAGGGATTCTGTCCTCACAAACCCTTGAAGATGAACTCTTCAATATTTCATAAAGTTATTCAATCCAGCATGCATAAAAGTGAGTTCTAGGAAATCTTTTATAAGGCTCTGATAAGAGCTCATTCCCTCATCTTACCAATGTGGAATAAATAAAACCACTTTTCCCCATCACTTTTGCCTTTCACTTATTTTTCGGAATTTTGCTTTTCTCTCCTATTTTGTCACGAATACTTTTTTGCGCTATTTTTCCGCAAATGCTTTTTAGCTATTTTTTTGCAAACGCTTTTCTACTATTTTCCCATGAGTGTTTTTGTTTAATATTTCCCCAGGTCACATAAACTTTCCCTTTAACTTAAGTCCCCATATCAATGAGTTAAGATTAGAATGTCACATAGTATCATAAAAAGTAAACATTTAAACAATAAAAACACTTGTAAATTTGTAATCATAGCATCATGAATTATGAATCCATGATCATACCATCATATACTTCAAGTTCAAGTTCAACATCAAAGATTCAAAACATTAAAATTAAATCAGAACATCAGTTCAAGTATCATTGTTTGAAGTTCAACTAATGGATTAATAATTTACTAATGTTCTTTTTCTTCTTCATCATCATCTTCTATATGGAGCCTAATAAGACTCGAAGGTTAATTTTTCCCCTTTTATTGGCGCAGTTTCCATCCCAAATTGTTGTTTGGGGGCAAAGCCCCCAAGACGGGGTCAAGGGGCAGCGCCCCTTGTGCGCTCCCTGTCGCAGTACAGGGCGGGGTCGAGGAGCAGCGCCCCCGCGGGGGTTTTCGGGGGTGCTGCCCCCGAAAGCTCAACCGACTTTAATTATTTTATAAAGGCATCGAGAGTTAATTTTCACTGGGCGAAATTCGTAACAAATACGCCATAAAATAACGTTTTAAGTGAAATCCCGGGCAAAATTCGTCACAAATTCGCACCAAATTCATTTTTTTTGGGCAAAATTCGCTTGGGTTCGAACCAGCTCAACCCGGGTTCGAATTTGGCATTTAAAAATTGGACCCTGCCCAAAAAATTAGAACCCACAGGCGAACCAGACCCAAATTTCGAACCGGTTCAAATTTCCCAGGGTCCGGAGGGGTCAGGGGCTGAACCCTCTTAGAGATTTAACACCAATTTTTAACAATTTTTTCAGATTTTTTCGTTGTTTTCTCAAGAATATCATCTTTTCCTAAATATTTAAAACCCTAACACTTTTTTCTTGGTTATTTTTCAAATTTCAACTATGTATAAAATTATTTAAACTAATTTAGTTTGTTTGCTAATTTTTTTAATTAAAATATAATATATTAATTTGTGGTTTCAATTTGTATGTGAAGATTGAAATTTGATTGAAATGGCAAATCGAGTTTCTTCCACAACTGGGTCAGCTTCAGGGTATGTGAGTGTCTTAGTAGATGCATGTCCACCTGGATATGTAGGCACACGTCCTAAAGGGGCTAGAGATATAGCTTGGAAGTATGCCTTTGAACGACCCAAACCTAATTTTGTAATTTGCATAAAGTGTGAAAGATTTTTTAGCGGAGGCATATACCGCTTGAAATATCACCTTGCGGGCATTACAAAGCATGATATGAGGGTTTGTGAGAACACCATAGAAGAAATAAAAAGAGAAATGAATGCCTTGCTCGCTGCCCAAGAAAAAAAATTGCAAAAGGAAAAGGCAAAATTAGCTACGAGGGCAGCCATTACCGAATCTCAAGGTGTTTCAATCAACCTTGACGAAGAAGAAGCAATACTTGAGGGCATAGTGGGCTCTCTTTGTGGTACTTCTAGCACCACTATTGCTACTTCTACTAGAGCACCACCATCGGTACCACAGTCGCCTTCTATAGATAGATTTTTCGTGCACAAAAATGCACCTGGAGCACAACCATCATTGGAGGGAACTAGGTGGAATAGGGATGTGCACCAACATGTAGACATTGCTTGTGCCAATTTTTGACACTTCAACAACATCCCTTTCAATGTTGCAAAAAGTCCATATTGGTTGAATTTGGTCAGCGGAATGACTGTGGCAGGAAAATGCTACACGCCTTCTCGTGCATACTTGAGTGGGAGGTTACTTCACTTGTTTTAATTTTTAAATGTTTTAAGTTAGTTTTGAATCTTGATAGCTTATGTTGAATTTTAATTTTTAGTGTAGACTAAATTTATGTTCTTTTTTATATATGGTAATTAATTATTTTTGTTGAATGCAAGTTTTTTTTAATCAAAATTGTTTACCTAAATTTAACGTTAATTTTATTTTGTACTTGTAGGTTGCTCATAGATGCAGTTTCTAGGGCAAAAGAAGTGGTGGAAGAACAAAAACTACAATGGAAACAATGTGGCTGCACCATTCTTTCAAATGGATGGACGGGTGGCAAAAATCGCATCATCATTAATTTTTTGGTTTCTTGTAAGGATGATGTGGTGTTTTTAAAATCCGTGGATGCCTCCAAAAAGATGAAGACTGTTGAAACTTTGGCTCTAATGTTAGAGCAAGTTGTAATGGAGGTTGTAATTGATAATGTGGTGCAATCATAACCGATAATGCAGTGGCATATGTGCCAACAGGTAGGATCCTTGAAGACAAATATAGTACACTATTTTGGACGCCTTGTGCAACACATGTCCTTGACCTTCTTTTGGAGGACATAGGAAAACTGGATTGGATGAGACTAGTTGTAGAGGATGCAAGAAAGATAACAAAATACATCTACAATCACCCTTGTGTTCTTCATTTGATGAGAGAACACACCCAAGGGAAGGAGTTGGTAAGAGCATGAGTTACAAGATTTGCAACAATTTTCTTAACATTGCAAAGTATACTTACTTCTTTGACTTCTTTGAAGTAAATGTTTGAGAGTCAAACATGGCTAGACTCAAGTTATTCAAAGAAGCCTGATGGAGAAAGTGTTCCATCTATGGTCTTCGACAACCAATTTGCACAAAAAGCTATAAAGATTGTGAAGGTAACTTGGAAACTTCAAAACTTGAATATTTAATCTTTTTGTATTCAAGTCTTTCATTATTAATTTGTAACTTTAATGATTAATCTTTTTGTACTTTTCAATTGTAGGTGTTGGAGCCCTTGGTTAAAGTTCTCCGCTTGGTTGATGGGGATCAAACCCCAATGGGATATCTCTATGAGGCCATGGATAGGGCCAAGGAGGCTATCAAAAATTTCTACAAGGGGGATGGGACAACCTCAAATTTGACTCCATATGGGAAATTATTGATAGGTATAACAATCAGCTCCACCAACCCATTCATGTCGAAGGGTACTTCCTCAACCCTCGTTTTTGCTTCTTGCCATCCTACTCGGATCCCAATGGAGAGGTCATGGAGGGCCTCGCTGAGTGCATGCAGAGGATGATACCCGAGGTTGAAGTGAGAGACCTCATTTATTTTGAGTTGGACATGTACGAGAATGCAAAGGGCAAGCTATTCTCTTCAAACACGGCAAAGAGAGGAAGAAACACTCAAACCTCAGGTATAATAATTGGAATTTTGGAGTCTTTCACATGCATGATAAGCAGATAAAAATTAAAATATGTTTTCACCTTGCTTTCTAATTCTTCAATATTTTATTTTGCAAATGCTTGGTGGCGAAATTGGGTGGAAATGTCCCAAATTTGCAAAGACTTTCCCTTTGAATCTTATGTCAACCTTGTAGTTCATCCAGTTGTGAGCGCAATTGGAGCTTGTTCAAGGCTATCCACACGAAGAAGAGGAGCAAGTTAGCGCAAAAACACCTCAATGACCTTGTCTTTGTGCAATATAACCTTCGGTTACACACAAGGAAGGTAGAACAAACACCAACTGGTCCGCTATTTGGATGACATAGATCCTTACTGTGATTGGACATCACAGGAGCAACCTCCATTGTTTATAGAGGATGAGATCTACGATTTGGAGAGGCAGGCTATGGAGGAGGGTCGATTTGCAGTGGGATTGCATGACATTGAGGAGGATGATGAGGACATTGCTAGAGCCAACACCATCTACATCCAGGATGAAGGTTCTGTGACAGAGGGAGGAGGCACAACCACATCAAACTTCTAGGACTAGACCTCCTACCCCTCCTGTACTTTTTACTAGAGCTGCTGGGAAGGGGAAGAGGAAGATGTGAACTATTTTGATTTTGTACTTGTATTTACTTATAGTTTTACAAAGACAATTTTCTATTTCAATTTTGCTGCAGAGTCAGACTATTAGGCTACTAGCCATCAACATTCCACATAGGGATGTCATTTTGTACCCCATTTGCATTTAAATATATCTAGACTCGGCTTGTTTCTTTTGTTTACTCATTTACTAACTCATTAGATGCATCTCTTCATTGAATTTTGGAAAAAAAAATGCATTTCTAATTAAATTTAAGCAATTTTTTAAGTTGCGGATATTTTTGTCGATAAGTTGCCGAGTAATCATTGATATATTTTTTTGGCCCTTGGCGATAAGTTGTCAATAACGATATTTTCAACTATGCTCTAGTCCTTGCATATTTTAACTTGGACCAAACTCATTTCCCACCTTAGGGAACATTTGTCTCATTATTTACAGATTTGCATTCTTCGCCTTTTTAAAGGGCTTGAAATCTCTTCAATCTTCATGCACTAAGACATAGAAAAAGATGACAAAAACAACATAGACCAACAAGTTAAATACGATTATATGAATGAATGGAGAAATGAGATTTTAGATTTGAAACTTGACACAATATAAAAGTATTGGAAACAAATTTGTATTGGTAACATACTTTAAATCGATGTATACCTTTTCCTTTTGCATTAACAAGTAGTTCTTTTCAAAACCTAAAATGATCAAGAGCCAATATCACATATACAATAGCAAGTAATAGATGTAATCAAAGAAAAAATACATGTGAGTAAAAAGGTATAGAGACTTGTATTATTAGGCATAAAAGTTGCGTATATGGGTCATCTTGATATACTTTCCATATAAGTACATAAGATACGCTTGTCATATGAGTACATAATATAACTATATTTTTGCTTTATTTTTTCTAATTTTTGTTTTGTTTAAATTTAAATTAAAAAAATTATCTTTGAAGATTGCAAGAGTTGGGTTAGCCCACTATAACCTGCAGTGCACTGAAATTTTTTTTAACATGATCGGTGGCACTGGCACGACACGCCCTTTGCTACCACATGGGTGGGGGTAGATTGGACCTCGTGGCCTCGTGCCTACCACAAGAAGCTCTCACCAATCGAGCCAAGCTCCCAATCCTATATTTAGATAAAATTAGTAAAACCTTCAAGAAAATATTTATAGCTACCCCACCAACTCTAGAGAAAAGTAACAAGATAACCACCAAACCAATAACAAGAGGCCTCACAAAAAAACATCCATGTTTGTTAGAAACAATCACATAGAGAAGGATTGCTGGTATTCGCATTTTAGTTTGCTTCTTTCGAGACAATAAAACATGGGACAATGTGTATAGAAAAGCCAATTCTTCAAATTACAAGGGGAAGCTCCTTGAGACCTAACTAAACCTAAAACTAACAAAATTTACAAATATGCACATTGTACAAGATTTCAAAGGGGGCTTTGCATTAATTATAAAGATCTAAATTAATATATGTTATTCTCTATATGCAACATCAAACTGTCGAGAGTCAAAGCTTACACCAAGACTTTTTGATTAAGTACGACAAAAACTATAAGCATGAACAAGCACAATATCCTGCTGGATAAAGAAAACACTTCTATATAGTTGTAAACAAAGATTTAACTTAATTATGCCAATTGATGTTGACTACTACCTAAATCGATGATCAATATTTTACATCAACTAAAAATGAATAAATGGACAAATATTAAATGGTTCTAGAAGATAAATTGCTAAAGCAGTATGTAAAGTTACTACTTTAATGAACAACGAACATTAATGAAAAGCTTTAGAAGGTTATTTAATTCCGTTTAGCTTCAGAATTACAAAATAAGCTAACAATTACTGAATAGCACTAACAGCTAAATAGGTTTTACTTTTATAGCATAAACCTTACATTCACCATCCTTTGCTACACACAAAAAAGATGACTTCAAGCACTAAATGTCAAACTATGTACCATAAGTCTGGCATTGACTCTGTTATGCTACATCAAAAGACACCTATTTATAATTCTCTTGTAGTAGCTTTTAGGACAAAAATATTAATAAAATAATTGCTCATGCTTTAAAGCAACTCTAATCTTACCTTTTTGAAAGAGGCAAAAATGGCCTATAATAAGCCTTTATCTGCTTTTAAATCTGCTTTCTTTCTTCCAACCAGTTACATATATCAAAGAAGGGCTGAGATTTGATTTTGTTTTCACTTTAAAAAACTGTATTGCATTTTGATCTTTAATTTGGGTGACCTTTAAAATGGCAAAATTTGGAGTGGCATTGCCATCATTAAAGCGTGCCTTATTGCTATTAAAACTCCCCTTTATATGTTTGGCGGAGATCACTGAGGCATTGACCATGTTTTGGTGCAATTTATAGTTGGTTCAGTGACTCAAAAATAGCACTATATCACTTAACTGTTTTCTTCTTCAATGCATTATTTCATGATGACTTTGCCACTTGAATTATAGTTTTTCCTTAGCATTGTCAAGCAAATTGTGCTGTTTTCTTTAATGTTTTCTTCATTCATATGTTGATCACATTTTTCATCATAAAGTGCCACTTGAAGTGCACTTTCTGTCAACCTTGCCACTGGAAAACTGCAATATTCACTTAAGTCCTTTTACCTATCATGCTGGTCACATTTTACACTTGTTTTTCCATTATCGGCACCAATTTTACCTGGCCGCACCCTTGGAAATGTGCGAAATTCGTGTGTTTAGGTCTAGGTACACTTTGCAAACTCCTTTACCCTGATTGGTGGAGTTTCCAGCTTGGTTTGCCAATGAAAATTTGTAATTTTTGTCCATGTTTTGGCTGCATTAGTGAATTTCCACCACTGATCAACATTTTTTATTGGCTCTGCCCTTGTAAAAGTGTGACATGATGCCATTCTTCTTTATTGGCATAGTTTTGGGTTACTCCAGCCCCTTTGACAGAAGCTTTTGATTGGTCAAGCCACTAAAAAGGTGTGCCATTTCATTGACTCTCAGTTTCCACTTTGTCAAGCATGTCTTCCTTGGCAAGTTGCTGAAATCTAATCCTGCTGTCCTTGCTCTGCTCCCTTCATTTATCCTTGTCATTTCTGCTTGCTGCCTTGTGTTGGCATTGTCATTGTCACTTTAAGAACATGTAGAAAAGTCCTATTCATCAACTTGGTCATTACTAAACCTACTTTGTAATCCTCATCTCTCCATTCTGCTGTAAGTCATCATTAATCATGAAACATCTTCATCTTTCAGTTGGAATAGCTCAAGCTTGGACAAACTGCAAGATCTGTTAGTTAAATTTTAGACCAAAATCAAGCGACTTAGAAACTCCTTAGGGGGAGAACTCAGTGGATCCTAATTGTTGATATTAATAGCATCGATCAGATAAAATAAACGATTATAGATAAATTATGAAATATATCTATATATATATATAATGGATATAATAATGATATATATTAAATTATAATATATATATTTGTTTACATTAATATATATATATATATTATTATTTAATCTATTATATATTAGATATATATATAGTTTATTATATTATGATATAACAATGATAATCATTATCATTATTATTATTATTATAATAATGATAATGATTATCATTAATTATAATCTATCAAATATCTTTACGGGCTTTATATCAAACGGTATTATCTAACACCGATTACACTACTATCGGGTTTAATGATAAACGAACACCGACAGGTTATAATATGTGTCGGCCAGCATTGTAATTGTTAAGGCTGGCTTACATTGTGTCGGGCTATATAAAACCCCCGCCAATGTAATTAAACGGCCCATGTTTAAACAGTCCGCAACTAATGAAAAGCCACGCCTATGATAGGCGTGACTCCTCAAGGAGTCACGTCTATTATAGATGTGGCCTATCATTCATTATGCAAAGATATATATTGTAATCGGCTGGTCTAAAAGAGATACACAGCAAATTGATAAGTGTCGATCTCTTCTGGATCACTGGTTAAATCAAATATATTGAAATATATTCAAACTCAGATTTCCTAAGGTAATTCTCAGAATTGTTATTTATTATTATATTTATTTCTGAATATTATATCAGTTGCATTTACACTAATAACATGACAAGAATGACTTGATCTAAAGACTACCAACATAACCTTAGGCAAAGTTTTGTATGGGTAACAATATTGGTACTAATAGGCAGTTTAAGCTTGTTTCACATTTTTTTATTCTTGCAATACCATTAGGCATTTGCATTCTCAATGCTCACCAATGTAATCACGCTTCATCATTCAATATCTACTAAGATTAAATATGTATTGCGGTTTATATACTTAACACTTATACTCAACAAGTAGACTTATCGTACTAGATAATAATGATTTTGACTTGAAATATTGTAATATTCTACTCATAATATTGATATGATCTAATCTACTTCTGTTCATCACGTTGGGTAAAATTTGGAGGAAAAAATAAACAATGGACAATAACTACATACCTCCCCAATTCTTTGGCTCAAGTATCCATGAACAATACTCTTGGTTACTCTTTCCCAAAAATGCTTCATTATAATTTTCAGGATCACTTGCAACCGTTGCTGCAATTACCTGTGATTCAGTGATATTAGAGCAATATAAAAGCAATAACAAAAAAATTATCCAGCTACATGTAAGAAACAATCAGAATCACTTGCAATTATTGCTGGAATCACTTGTAGCTTATAGTAATGTAACTACAAAAGCAATATTAAATAGGTTTTCTTGTACACGCAAGACACAATCAGTCCGTTTGAGCTTCAATGTATGAGATGATTGAAAAGGTGGGAGGAATTGCCTTTATTTAATAGCGCTTTTCAAAATTTTGGTGATGAGCAGATGGGATTCACAGACCAAAAGAAAAATACAACTTTCAAAGACAGCAAAGTATAGCTATTAAAATTATAAAAGAAACTTAAATACTAAAATAAAATAAATTAAAAAATAGCTTAAACAAACCAATGAAAGCTATAGTTTTCTAAAAGTAGCATGATCAAAGATTTTCAATGTTGGATGGTTTCTTTGTATTCAACCAGATACCAATGAAGGAAGAAGACCAACACAAGATGTCATTCACTACCAAATGAGGCACCTTCCCCTATCAAGACATTGCCTTTTGATCTAATGTTAGGGTTGTATTTCAAAGAGCGATGAAAATTGCTTTCAAATATCTAATCAATGAGATTATCTTGATTTATCTTGACGATGTAATGGTATTCTCCACAAACAAAGAGGATTACTTTGACCACCTGAGAAGATATTTCAGGCATATCAGCAATTTGCAATCTCTCTAAATCCCAAAAAATGGATCTTTATCATTGCCTAAGGAAAGTTGCTGGGACACATTGGTTCTGAAGAAGGTATAGCCATCAATCATTAAAGAGTTCAAGCTATCCTAGAGCTCTCACTACACAAGCATAAATAAGGTCAAATGGATAGAAGAGGATAAAAGATTATTCTAACAAATCTAACAAGCTATCTCTACGACTATCATGTTAAAAAAGGATTAGTGGTTCAATTGGATAGAAGAGAATAGAAGAGTATCCTAAAAAATCTAACAAGCAATATCTAAGACTCAAGTGTTAGTCAATCTTTATTTAACATTTTCCTAAGGACTTTCTTATTCAAAGAACACCAAGGTGGCACAAGTAAGCACCTATTTCCTTTTGTAGTCAGGTGTCAAAAGATGTAATATCTCCTCCTGGGAGTAGTAGAAAGATCCATTTAGCCTATTTAATTCCTGTAGGCTAAAATTGGGATATCTACAAATAAATTAATTAAAATTTGTCCAAAAAGTAAATTTTACGGATAGATTTATTTTATTAATTAAATAAAGTGACTTATTGAAAGTTAAAAGAAAATATTAAAGGTCATTTTGTTTGGAAGCTCATTTGCTCATGCTTTATTTCAAAGGTAGCTCTAGACACCATTCTTGGCCCTTGGTGTGGTGATTCCAGCTTATGTTTCAGGCATAGACCTTGCTTAATGTGTTGTGCATTCATAAATAGAATATTGCTGTTAAGCGCTATCTTCAGCCACTCTTGGATTACAAACATTGTTAGATTATGAAGTCAAGATTATGAAGTCAGAATAGAGATTTATCAGCAGTCCATTGTTTAAGAAAAACAATGTTGTTTCATCTATACATAATTGAGCTGCTACTGCTTACTTTATGAATATCATAGTGTATTGTGAATGTTATATGAACCATTGCAAACCAAGTAAATAAATGAATTGCAAATCAGAAAACCTATCAAGAAGATGGACCTAAATTGTTTGACAAAATATGCTCATTATTTAAAAGAAGATGGCACAAAACCATGCAGATGTGGATCGAGCAAAGAGCGGAAGTTCAAGTTGTGATGACGGCTACAGGACGAGGAATAGGTGCAAACCAGATAGATGGTCTTCCTTTCAGCCGAAGGAATTGGGAACCACTCCTCCATATGCGTTAGGGGCCAACTGGATACCCATTGGGAAAACACTAGGGGCTCAAAAATGTCTAGGCATAATGTTGAAGGAAAGAAAAGGAACAATAAGTGAGAAAATTGGGATGCGGTCTCTAATCAAGAATCATCCAACTTGGGCAATATTGGCGATTTGTGATTTGGATATTGTATCCATAGTGGATAGAGAAACAAAAATCCTTACTTGCATGGTTTTGATTGAAAAAATCATAAAAAAAAACCCTAGTAGGGCTGAGATAAAAAATTGGATAGAAATTAATTGGAAGAATGTGACTTAAGTGAACTTCACGCCCAAGCATTTCTTCTTTCTGGTGTTCAGCAATGAGAAGGATGGGATGAAGCATTATAGGCAAAAAATGGTGGTATGATGGAAATCTGATTTTCTTGTAGAAACAAGAACAAAATTTCAATCCCAGGATGAAAACCCCTTCTGATAGAGCTTTCTATATCCGCCTCTACAACCTCCATTAGAATACCAGACAGGAGATTACCTACGGTTGAACGGTTCTAGGTAAGGGCTTTTGCTTGGCATAGAAACTGGGAAGGACTCTTTCCTTTTTTTCCCACATCAAGCTGATTTTGATCAATCCCATTCCCAAAGTTCTACCTTTCCTCATCAAGGAGATGTGCGAACAACCAGTTGAGATCGAGAAGTGAAGGTTTTATTGCATAGTTGTGGGTGCAAGCAACATTTCAAGGCAGATTGTCTCATGCCTATGGCACTCAAGTGGGTTCCCAAACGGCTTGCGAGCAAGAGCCACCAATTCCTTCACAATCAAAGAAGGCAGACATGGTCCCTAAGCCTTGTAGGACTGCGCCAACTGGTTCCCCCTAGACTACCTCTTCTCCCAATTGCAATTCTAGAATAAAGAAAGCTCAATTCAGCGGCTTTGATCCCTTGGATTTTGTATGCCACAAAGAAAATGAAGATACACAACAGGCCCTAACAGAGGATTTAACTGGGAATGGGGGGATCAAGGAGATTTAGATGGAAGTCATTCCTTAAAACACAAAGAAGGGAGATGGTCAAGCAACTACGGAGAAGAATGTTGCTCTTGTCTTTACAGAGGAAGAGAAACTCAATTCCATGAGTGAGGAGTCAGGCTATGAGGAAACAAATAGAAAAAAGGAGAGCCTTTTGGATGAGATTGATGTGGTAGATCCCAAGAGTGCAAGCTAGAAAACAACATATTTCTTAATGAAGGCCTCCCAGAAAGGAAAAGTGGGCAGGAAATCAATAAGGCAAATGAGGGAGGAAGGTGCACTCAAAGCCGAGCAAACATCTATCAAAGCATACATGCTAAGATTTGGATCCATGGGAAGAAAACCCTCCCTTGGAGGGAAATGAAGATCCTCACATGGAACATTAGAGGCTTTAATAACCCTAACAAAAGGTACATGGTCAAGCGCCACTTACAGACTCAAGGATCCAATATCGTACTCTTACAAGAAACAAAGTTGGCAACCTGTAGACTAAAAAATGGTTCACACCTATGGCCCCCTTTTTAAACATGTCTTCTATATTGCGTGTTTGATCACCAATATTGTATCATTCTTCTATTAATTAAATAATGAAAACTATTTAATTAATCATTGATTTTCATCCCTAATTGTCATCATATTCTAATCAATTTGATCTTTTGATCATGTCTAATAATGTCACTTTTCATCATTGATCATCATTGTCAATCAATTTCATCTTCTATAAGGGTAAATAATCATTAATTTATTCCCTATTCCTAAGTCCTAACCTATGATAAATAAATAAACTTTATTTATCCCAATGTTCTCCCTTTTCCCCACAATTAATTAATTGTCTAATTTCAAATTTGGAAATTATTATTAATTTCCTAATTTCTAAATTCTAATTTTTCCCATTTCATAATTCCTAATTTACTAACATGAGTGGAATTAATTTAAAAATTAATTATCCACTCATCCCTCTTTTCTAGCCTCCACCTTCCCTTTTCCTTTTGTCATAATTGTCATAGTTTATGACAATTTTCCTTTTCCTCTTTTGTCATAATTGTCATAGTTTATGACAATTTTCTTTTTTTTTCTTGTCATATTTGTCATAGTTTATGACAAATTTCCCTTTTTTCACTCACTAATTTCTAATTGTGCATCAAACATGTCATAGTTAATGACAAATTTCCTTTTTCATTTGTCAATTGTCATAGTTTATGACATTTTTCTAATTGCATCTCAAATTGTCCTTTTGCACACTTAATTGCTAAATTTGCAATTCCTCTTGCAAATTCTATAAATTGAGATCATTTCTCATCATTTTGCCAACCATCACATTTCGAATCTTCTCACCGTCATTATAGTCTTTTGCTTTCATGTTTTGAGTGCATTATGTCCATATGAGAGCTACATCAACTTTTGGAGAAGCAAGAAAGAGCCCAATTGTCAAATTGAGGGAGTTTTGTTCATAATTTGCATTTCTTTGTCTCAATTTCTTTTGTGTTTGGATAGGTTGCTTGTGCATGATTTAGAGTTTGATGGTTCCTCTTGCATGCATGTTTTCCTCATTTTCCTATCCTACATTTGGTGAACCCGATGTGAAACATGTTATCTAACTGATTTTTTTGTTTGTGCTATTTTGCAGGGTCGTGGAAGAGTTCTGAGCAGTTGGAACTCCCAAGTGCGTTCCCAACCGCACTTGGCACTCCCAAGTGTGCCCTAGACCACACTTGGGCTCCCAAGTTTGGCCCTGGGCACAGTTGGTCATCAGAATTCCGCAGTTGGGAAGAAGGATCAGTCGTTAGGGTCCTGCGCACTTGATTACTGATCATGCGCACTTGGTCACTATTGTTGCACACTTGATCTTTACTTATGCGTAGTTGGTCAATGATTATGCACAGTTGGTCACTGGTTATGCGCATTTGGTCACTTGGTCAAACTGCCCACTAGTTAATTGAATGCAAATTCATTCTCAATAAGAGAACTAGATTTGGTAGACAACTTTAGACCAAACTCCATAGGTGTAGATGCAGGTTTGCAGTCTTGCGTTCTGAATTTGTCTAGCAGAGCACACGCATACTTAGACTGAGAGATGAAGATGCCATGTGATAGCTGCCAAACCTCGACACCTAGGCAGTAGTGCAAAAGCCCAAGGTCGGTCATGTCAAAAGACTGCCACAAATTTTGTTTGATGTTGTGAATCGAAGATGGCAAACTACCAATGATGATCAGATCATCAACATAAATGACCAGAAGGATGATGTCACTGCCAGTAGTCTTGACATACAGATTTGAGTCAGGACTCCTCTGGAAACCCTAATCTGTGAGGTACTTATCAATTTTCATGTACCATGCCTAAGGAGCTTGTTTGAGGCCATAGAGTGCTTTCACCAGTTTGAGTACCTGATGTTCTTTATCGGCAACCTTGAATCCTGGAGGTCGCGTCATGTATACCTCTTCCTGTAAATCACCATTAAGGAAGGCACTCTTGGTGTCCATTTAATGGACCTTCCAACCACACTGAGTTGCCATGGTTAGGACTAATCTGATGGTACTCCTCTTTGTTGTCGGAACATACCTCTATAATCAATTCCTTCACGCTAAGAGAAGCCTTTGGCAACGAGACGAGCCTTGTACTTATCTAAAGTACCATCAGCCTTGTATTTGACTTTGTAGACCCATTTGCATCCAATGGGTTTCTTTCTTGAAGGAAGATTTCACATAACCCGAGTGTTATTTTTCATCAAACTATGATGCTTAGTCTTTTTAGTTTTTTCCCACTCAAGTATCCCTTTCACCTCTGTGTATGTTTGCGACTCATACACACTGTGAATGTTGGCCATGAGAGCAAAATTTACAGACTTTGAAGGTTTGCTCTTCTTCTGAGTAGTTCTACCCTTGATGAGCTCATCATCATGAAGATCGCCAATCGTCTTAGGCCGGTGAGTAGAAGTGCCAACATCGGAAGAAAGAGGCGCAATAGGATCATCATCATCAAACAAAAGATCTGATGAATCCTAAGGAAATTAGGTGGTGTCGCTGCATGTCTGGGTGAGCTTGCAGGAGAAGGAAATGGTGGAGAGGCAGGAACAGGAACAATTGGAGCCTTCTCAGTTGAAGCCCTCCCATCAAGTGGACCTAATGGAAGACGAACGCCCAAGTCTTGAGCCTTGAGAGACTGATGACTGATGCTTTGAATCCATAACTGGAGGAGAGAGCTAAAATGGCCCTCGTTCCTCGTCAAAGGCCACATCACGACTGAAGATGAGACGATTAGTCTCAATGTCAACCAGTCGGTAAACTTTGTGATTATCGTTGTAGCCAGTTAGCATGAGTTTCTAGCTCTTGGCATCTAACTTGGTGAGTTTAGCATCAGGAATTCAGACAAAGGTAGTGGAGCCAAAAACTTTGAAATGACTAATTCTGGGCTTGCGGCCTGACCAGGCCTCTTCCGAAGTTTGCTTCTTGACAACCACTGTAGGAGAGCGGTTGAGAAGATAGACAACAGTGTAGACTGCTTCAACCCAAAATTTCTTTGGAACACTCTTGTGTTCAAGCATAGACTGGGTCATTTCGGTAATCGTGTCGTTTCTACGCTCAACGACACTGTTTTGTTGAGGGGTGTATGGTGTTGTTGATTGGCGCTTTATGCCATGTTGTTCATAGAACTGGGAGAAGGAAGAGGAACAAAATTCTCCCCCATTGTCAGTTCTAAGAGCAACAATATGTTGACCAGACTCTTTTTCTACAAATGCTTTGAACTTTTGAAACAAATCAAACACCTATGATTTTTTGTGAAAGAAATACTCACATTTTACGACTGAAATCATCAACAAAAAGTAAAAAATACCTGGACCCAGTAACAGAAGGAGTAGTCATAGGTCCACAGATATCCAACATGGACCAATTGTAATACCTTAGAAGCTTTGCAGAAGTCGCCATATGAAAATGGAGTGTGATGCTGCTTCCCAACCTAACATGCTCTACAAACTCCAAGGTTCTGGGTTTGAATCTCTAGCAGTCCAATGACAAGATCTTCTCGAATAAGCTAAGATAGATAGTGCACATTTAAGTGCCCATATCGCTAATACCAGAGTGTACTAACAGAGGAGCGTTGGGCTTCCATAGCAAGCTCCTGAGAATCACCAGAGTCAACAAGTATGAATAGACCATGATCCTCAATACCCACGACAACAGTAGACTGAGTCTCCCGATCAATGATACTGCACTGAAGGTCACATCTAGCCGAGGAGAATGTCTCAGAATTTGACTGATGGAGAGAAGGTTGAGTTCCATTCCTGGAACATAGTACACATCAAAGAAAATCAGTTTCCCCCCTCCTTATTGAATCTGTATATTGCTTTTTTCGACAATGGTGTACTCTTCCCCTCCAAAAATAACTAAATCTGAGAATGGCTGAAAAACAATGAGTGAAGTGGCAAGAGGTACCTGAATCAATATACTTACCAAAAGATTTTACAGGATTTGCAAGTCTTTTAGCCAAGAAGGTGTCAAATGCAGACTCACCCTACTCAGTGTGCTCTGCAACATGTGCTTTAGGCTAAGAACCAGATAGTTTGGCTTGAGCCGCTAAGCATTTACGACACTCTAACTTCATATGACCAAACTTATGGAAATAGCTACACTGAATATTTTTCTTCTTCGAGCTATTAGATGACTAAAAAGAGGTATTCTGCTGAGAAGACTGAGAAAATTGATAGTTGCCTGCATCCTTATACAAGGAGTTAGCTGAGAAAGCTCGTGTGTTCAAAGATGAACTGGTACTACTGTTGAATTGTTGTTCCCAACGATCTTTCTGTAAAAGCATTATGTAGAGATTGGAAAACGATACGTCAGCATGAGTGGAAGCAATGTTGAGAGTTTCAACAAAGTGCTCATACGAAGATGGTAGACTCTTCAAGGTGATCACCACCATGTCTTCTTCTCTTTTGCATCCAATGGTTTCCAACTGATCTTGAATGTCCTCGATTTTATTGAGATGATCCTGCAGGGACACCTGTTCATCCATCATGATCATGAAGAGCACGTTCTTCAAGAATAACGCATAGATCTTATCAAAGGTTTCATGCAAACCTTTTAAATCGCTCCATATTTCGACAATTCTTTTGCCAAAAGGAATTGATCATCTGTAACTGAGAGTTTGATGAGCATGACAGCTTCCTGATTTTGCTCATCAAATTTGTCTTGCTCTTTGCCTTCATTTGTAGGACGATCAGTCTTGCCCAAAACAATTTTCAATTTTGTCAAGGCATCTGTATTCAAAGACTGTCATCATACATTGCTTCCAAGTATTGTAGTTTCTTCCATTAAATTTCTGACTCCCCCCAAGCATAATAGTTTTCAGAGATGCCATTGTAGAAAATTGAAGTCAAAGATGGTTGACCAAATGGCAACATGAATATCAAGGCAAAAAATGTTCAACGCATGAAATTGTGTAAATGTGACGCGTAAGGAATAACACTGAGGGGGAAAGAATTCACTGATTTGGAGACTGAATAGCAGATTTTCAGGCATGGGTCCCAAGGCAAAAATTTCGGAAGACTTAGAAAATTTTGAGAGAAACCCAAAAAAGCTCTCGAAAAACCCAACAAGAATTTGCAATCAAATTTAAATTTGAAAAAAAAATCCAAGGGTTTTGAAGAAACCCTAGTCGGCTGTTTGGAGGTGTCCAAATGTTAAGAAAAAATTGAAGCCCAAGCCACATAAAGAATACTGAGGGTTCGAAGAAACCCTAGGTAGTAGAGGTGGCAGAAGAAAGAAGTCCCAACTGCAGCAAAAAATGGCAAGAAAGAGGACTGAAAATCCTCCAAACATGGGTGAAATACACAATAAATTGTAGACCCTGTGGATGAGAGGATAGAAACGACCAAAAGGATGATTGTATTTGCTAAAAACGGGCCTCAAAAATCAAAAAGTCCGCCATTTAGAATCAAGTCACAAAAAAAAAGCTGAAAGTGACAAAAAAATGCAATTTATAACTCGCGTATGTTGCAGAAGAAAGGGCACGGGCCGTTGTAGGAAGAAAAACGATCATAAAATTGATTGTTCGAGCCAGAAAAGAAGCACGAGCTGCAAGGAGAGAGCGCCAAGAATGGTGTCATGTGCAGAGGAAAAAAAACACGGGACTGAAATCCACAAAGAGAATCCCTTCACTGCTCAAAAAACAATCTCCAGAAAATGACGGGTAAAACACACACGGGTTGCAGAGGAAGACCCACGGATTTAGAGGAAAGTGAGCCACGAACTTCTGCAACCAAAGAAATTATAAAAAGAGCCCACGAGTTGCAGAATAAAACCAATGAATTTTGAAAAAAAATTAAAATGAATAATTTCAAAAAGAAATTATAAATTCTTCGAAAAAAATAAGTTAGCTCTTATACCATATTACATAGGTAATTGGTAAAATATTGGATAAATTAATGAATGAGCAAGACACACATTTATAGCTTACAAAGATGATGTTTCTATTACAAAACAATCGTTGTTATTAGAAACATTCAAATAACGAAAGAATAAAAACAAGATTAGAAACATTCTAATATTTACAAGAATTACAATATTGACCATTAAAAGAATAATAAACAAGATATTTGAAGATATTATTCTAATAAATTCAGACTAATATTAAATGCCAAATAAGCTCATGTAAGTAGCCGCCTAGCAAAGAAAGCACTTCCTTAGAAATATGGGTGAGATGCTGGACTGTAATTGCATTTGATGCTTGAAATCTGGTATAAATGACAGCCAATGATGAATATTTGGGTCTACAATTAATGAACCTTCAGAAACCTTCAAACCCTTGATGTATTTCTCCAACTAAAACACAAATAGAACTCTTGTATGAAGTCCTCCTAAGCAATAATTCGGTTGATCTCTCACAACCTCAAATTGTAAAAAACAATGAAGATTGAACAATCTCCAATGCCTTGGTACAGCTGAAACCCTTGTTTCAATTGCACAAACTCCAAAGACACCAAATTTGTAAAGACAAATGAACATCAATAATGAGGTTGATTTGCTTTTTGATGTGCTTTTATAACCCCAATCTCCTTAATAGCATTTAAATCCACTTTAGGTTTTTAATAAAACTTTATAATAAGTCTTCAAACTTGGGTGCTCATATTCAAAGATTATAAATGCACTTTAATATCATTTAAATTCTAAAATAATATAACTTGTGAGCACATTGACTTTATAAAATAGTTTAATATTTTGGCCTCCAAAATATAATCCATTAATTGCACTTTAAGTCACTTAATTGAAGGGTCATGGCCCCATTGAATATAAAGTGACTTTTTAACTTTATAAATAATTATTAATAAAGTAATAACTTTATTAATAATTAAAATAACATAACTCCACACACAATCATTATTTCTCAATTCGTTCTGAATCTGGGAGTAAACCAATGTGACCACTGTGCACCCAATTGTCTTACTAAAAATAGTAAGGGGGGACCCTCTCTATCAACAATTGACTTACTATAAATAGTAAATCCCTCATTATCTAATCAGAGTAACTGTGCATTCCAATCATAGCCTGTTCAGGTGCCCTACTATAAATAGTAACCTTGACTTTCCTGAAATAGTCACTTATTATAAATAGTAAGTGAGCCAAACTAAGTCCAATGAAGGCCAAACCTGAACATATATTGAACTTTGACGGAGAATATACATTGATCTCTACCAAAAGAGGACCCTCTATCCAACTACCTTAGCCTACGAGAGCCAGTGACTGACTAATCTAACAAACTTTAATGCTCGCAAAAATATGGACATTACAGTCTACACTCCCTGAGATTGCTTGTCCCCAAGCAATCATGACTGCAAAGAAACTCCACTACACTAGAAGTCCAAAGGAAGACTGTGAAATATCACACACAACAACAACATTGCTAAAGTACCAACATAACCACAACTGCACAAAAATGAACAACAAACCAACTATCCAATCTCTGGGCACTAAAACTGTGCATATGAAACCAATAATGTACATGAGAATAAAAAATGAAACTGCAAATGATCCACACCATGTACACACTGCAATACTCCCCAATGAAACTAGACTGGAACCCCGGTGCACGCGAAGGACCCCACAATACACTGAAGAGTGTCCAACCAAATATACCTAGATCCCAAATTCTGAATAGAAGGCTACTAAGAAGAACATCCTTAGACTTTTGTTGCTCAACACTAATCCCAACTTCACCATACTAGAAGTGGTGAAGCCAACCAACAGGACCCACCCAAACTGCAATGCTAACCATGTTGCCACCTGGGTCCCAATGCAACTGCGACTCACATCCATCCGTACCGTGGAGATAAGAACATTTGTAGGTGTCTATAACACAATCACTACCTCCATCCTCTGCTAAATTGCCATGGATGTGTTGACTCTGTAAGTAGTCCCCCACCAACTTGCAACTACTAAAGATGGTGAATACCCATCCCACAAAGGATGGTATAATTCCGGAGCCAATCCACACCGACCCATCATCAAGTCCTCCACATGTGGATCAAAAGAAGAATGATGGGCACTCCCCACTGTGTAGTTACGATAGAAAGCTCCAACCTTTGTCAAAGGCTCATCACTGACAACTCTGGAATCAATATATGGCTCCAATCTCTGACCCCGAAAAACTGATTGGGAAAAATCTCTAGTAACCCTCTCTACAAACCCAACCACAAAATCTCTATGGGGAAGCATCATAGTCAAAGCATCTACAATTGCTCCCACCAAATGCTAATGCCACATGAACCTCGGATGAGAGTATCCAAAATGACTCCAAATGGACCCTCCTGAAACTCTGAACTCTCAAGCAAGTACTCAATAAATGAATCCATGCAGTAAAAACAATGAGACAAAATCAACCTTTTTTTTTGCAACCTTAAGTTGATCGCACCGACTCTGCGACATAAGAAGCTGGCGTTCAGAATCAACTGCATGGGATGAAGTAACAAATTTGCTTCCAAGAGAGGGAAACAAATCTACATGAGAACCATACTCCTAACCAGATGACACTCTGAGAGTCCCCTGTGAAGATGATGGAGTCATGTCGTGTACTAACACAACTCTTTGGAGAATCCAGCACTACCGCACAAGAGCTATCAGCAATATGACCTGCATCATCTATCATAGTACTAACCTCGGGAGAACCTGATGCAACAAGTGATTCTCTGCTACTCTCAAACAAAATACTCATCCCATCTGAGACTATTGTGCATGTATCTGTGATAGATGTAGCCACATCCATCACCACAACCCATGGATATAAAATCATCACAAACTGCCACTGTAGAAGTTTGTACTGTATCTGTAACTAGTGAAGACTGTGACAAACTCAACTCCACAGTAAGCTCCTCCAATCGTGACTGTGACTGCTGAAGGGCCAACTGGGCACTCTTCAATGAATCCATAGTCACCTCAAGCTCATAGGTGAGCTCGTTGACCTCCTCCTTTCCCTTAAAAGCATCATAATAGATACCATCAAGCATGAGAAGATGGTCTCTATCTGCCAATAAATGCAAATAGTTTTGTTTCATTATTCCAATGGCTTCTCAAAGTGCATGGAACTCTGCCAGGGAAGGGCTACTATCACCGTGCTCATTCGTCATAGGAGTACTCCAACCAAAGGTAGCCAACATCTGACAAGCAACATCAAAATGCTCTATGGTTGTGGCAATCATCTTGTCATTAACCTTAAGTTGCCCAACCAAATGATGAGGACTCTAAAACTTATAACTCTGCTCAACTGGCAAAGTAGAAGTTGCTAATATAACAATATCTTCACACACTTTCGCTCCTAATGTAACTGCATGTCCATCCAAGTCACGATCCTAGGATCCAATGCCACTAAATGAACTTTCTAACTTGTTTCCTAAGATCTGATTTGAAAAATCAAACTCACCATGACATGAATCCTCGACATGCAATGCATCATTATTGCCCATTTCTTGAGTACTTTCATGTAACAATTCAATGGTAGCAATCTACACATATGTAGTCATTGTTGTCTCATGTTGATGCAAAGTTTCTTCATTATTGTCATGTAAATCAAAACTGTTTATGGGACAAAATTTTCATGCAATCCCCATTCTCAACACTTGTATCATGAGTGCCAATACTCAAGGTCAATCCCATAACACTTTCAGAACTTGCCACGACTTTCAAGTCATCATTATGCTCAAGTGGAAGACTACTGTCATAAAAATCAGTCGTGGATTATAGGCCCACTTTTCATGAAAGCGAATCATCTATAAGCTACAAATTACGATTGATCTGTCGTTGTGCTTGTTTAAGGTCTTTCATTATTTTCTCCAAATTGGGTGTCTATCCCTTCTTTGGTAAAACAAGGTGTATAACAATCTTTCATCCTTAATTCTAGTCATGAAACTAACTCACTGCCCAACTGAAAAACAATCCCAACTATAGAGTGTTGATCACTCAAATTTTTAAACACGTGAGAGCTCAATAATTTCCAACTCCAACAAGATGGCAAGAAACCGCTCTGATACCACTGTGATAATCCCTCAGGTTATCCAATTCAATAACTTGCAAATGTTTGTGCTTTTGCTTGGTTTTGTGATGTTTTGCAATTTTAATAAATAAAATGAAGTTGTTGCCAAGCAAGAATAATATATACAATTTGCAATTTAGATACAATGACTAGCAAAACAATGGTTGCAATATTATTAAATGTTCAATACATGATCAAATATGCTCATACCTGGAAGCAATATAAAAGACTTTGACAAAATCTGGAAATGATTATCAGCACTTGGGGATTCTGAGACAATAGCAAATGATCCAACAATTTCCAACACCTAGGCTACTAGGTAACCACGTGGTACTAGTGAAGTAAATTCATACTAATATTAAATGCCAAATAAGCCCCTGTATGTAGCCATCTAGCAAAGAAAGCCCTTCCTTAGAAATCTGGGTGAGCCGCTGGATTGTAGCTGCAATTTGATGCTTGAAATCTGGTATAAATGGCAGCCAATGATGAATACTCGGGTCTGCAATTAATGAACCTTCAAAAACCTTCAAACCCTTGATGTATTTCTCCAACTAAAACACAAATAGAACTCTTGTATGAAGTCCTCATAAGCAATAATTCGGTTGATCTCTCACAACCTCAAAACTACAAAAAACAATGAAGATTGAACAATCTCCAATGCCCTCGTACAATTGAAACCCTTATTTCAATTGCACAAACTCCAAAGACACCAAATTTGCAAAGACAAATGAACATCAATAATGAGGTTGATTTTCTTTTTGATGTGCTTTAATAACCCCAATCTCCTTAATCGCATTTAAATCCACTTAAGGTTTTTAATAAAACTTTACAATAAGTGTTCAAACTTGGATGCTCATATTCATGGATTATAAAAGCACTTTAATATCATTTAAAATAATATAACTTGTGTGCACATTGACTTTATAAAATACTTTAATATTTTGGCTCAGAAATATAATGCATTAATTGCATTTTAAGTTACTTAAATGAAGGGTCATGGCCCCATTGAATATAATGTGACTTTTTAACTTTATAAATAATTATTAATAAAGTAATCACTTTATTAATAATTAAAATAACATAACTCCACAAATAATCATTATTTCTCGATTCTGTCTAAACCTAGGAGTTAACCATTGTGACCACTATGCACCCAACTACCTACTAAATATAGTAAGGGTCCCTCTCTATCAACCACTGACTTACTATAAATAGTAAATCCCTCATTATCCGATCAAACCAACTGTGCATTGCAATCATAGCTTGTTCAGGTGCCCTGCTATAAATAGTAACCCTGACTTTCCTGAAATAGTCACTTACTATAAATAGTGTGGCAAATTGAGTCCAATGAAGGTCAAGCCTTAACATATGTTGAGCTCTGACGGAGAATACACACTGATCTCTGCCAAAAGGGGACCCTCTATCCAACTGCAATAGCTTACGAGGGTCAGTGATAGACTAATCCAACAAACTCTGATGCTTGTGAAAATGGGGGCATTAGAGCAAATGAAACTATTGTCAAGCTGAAGCTGCAAGTTGAAGAAAGCAAAAAAAATGAACAATGTTTGAATGGACTAATCAAACACAAAATTGAGGAATGTGCAAAGCTGAGCAGGAAATAGTAAATGTGAAATCAGAAAGAAAATTCAAGGAAAGCTCTTTGAAATTAGATGAAATGACGGTTGTGCTAAGGGCTTTGAAAGATAAAGGAGGATTAGGCTTTGAATTAGGTGAATGCTCAAATCATGGAACCAAGGAAAAGAACAAGTTGGAGTTAACTGAAGTTGAGAAGACAAATGAAGGCAAGCAGCCTCAGAATCAAAAGAATTTTGCAAGAAAACCACTAGTCTGGCAACTTAATGCTCAAAGGTACCCTTCATTTAATGGATATTGTGTTTCCTGTAACAAATTTGGACATAAGGCTGTAGAATGCAGAAACAGGATAATTTAAAAGTTCAGTGTTTTACCTGCAAGAGATTTGGTCATGAGGATAGTAATTGCAAAAGAGAAATTGTTAATGGAAGAAATAGACCCTTTTTTGGTTATTGTCAATTATGCAATGGATTTGGACGTAAACCTAATCAGTGCAGATCTAGAGTAAATACAAAGAATTCAGAACAGAAATGCTTTAATTGCAATAAGATTGGGCATATTGCGAAGAACTGCAAAAACATGAATAAGGATACTCCAATAAAAAGAAATGAGCCTGTAAATAAAGTTCACAGAAGTAAGAAATAAAATGAAGAGGATCTGGAGAAAGAAAGTAGACACAACAGGCAATGTTGTTGGACCCAACTCTAGTGCAGAAACTTCCTCCAAAAACTAGTCCAAAATTTTTTGGTTCAGGGGAAGCTTAATGGAAATCATTCTTCCCCTGTCAAAGAAACTAGTGCTATTATCACAACACATTGATATGTTTGACAAACCAGTGAACGTAAACTGTTGATAAGAACTATGATAGAAAATGTGGAAGTGCAGAGGTTTGTAATGCTTCGGAAGATGCTTGTGTACTCAGACAAGATATGTTTAAGAACTTTTCAATGACATGACATTTCGGCGACAAAATCCAAAGTTTATATGTTGGTGAATTTTGGTGATCATTTTCATATCAGTGTTTTAGCGAATTCTGGGGAGTAGAAAGAGGCCTGCAAAAGAGGTCTACGACAAGCTGTGATAAGGTATTTATAAATTCTCATGAATTCTAGTAAGCTAGTGTGTTGTGAAGATGACCCTCGTTTAGAGTATGTGAAATTCATGAAGGAGCCGATGAAAGATGCTTCAGTTGGTGCCTTTTTTGCATTACCAGCTAGAGTTATGTGTGGAGGACATTTATAAATATATTGAAGTACCAATTGACGAATATGACAATGTAAAACTAAGGGATTTTGAAGGTTCTCTTTCGAGAGACAATTTACAGACAATTTTTTATCTAGAGCACAAGGGTTTAAACATATGGAGCGAATTTTTGATGATAACAAATGAGGAATTGATCAAGGTTGTTTTAAACAGGATTCATGACGATTATATTTGGCAGTTGGCTAGATAAATCATATCAAATTATGAAGGAAGCTATTAGGGTTGTTACTAGTCTATGCTCCAATGGATCCATACCAGTAATGAAATCAATAAGGAATAAGGAGGTTGAAGCTCTAACGGGTATAACAAGAGATCAGAGGGTCTTACGAATTGACACAATCACCGATCCAATGGTAAGGTATGTTGCTTTTGGCATTACATACAAGATTTACTTTCAAAATAGGGAAGGATCCACATATGTCATTGCTATGTATGTTGCTCATCAAATGGTCAAAGAAGGAAAAGATAATGATTTGTGCAAATTATTAAGACATCAATTGTTGAACAACTTGATGTTAACCAAGAATGAGGTTTTATGCTTTTCGGTTTCGATCTTTGGTTGTTTGTTTAGTATTTTATTTTCTGAATGCACTGTCAATGAAGGAGAATGTGTTATGGGCTGAGAATTTGCTTATAGGAAAGCAAATTTATAGTTTTTTGAACGAGTTGGATAACAAAGACAATGTATGCAAAGACTACTTCGTTGAGCTCCAAAAGTATAGATTAACTGAGTTTGGTTATGGGATCAGTTTGGAAGATTGTGTAATAAATGCAGAAGAATTGTATAAGTGTCTAATAGACCTAACAAAAGATAAATTTGGAACATGTGGAGAGTTAGTTGGATTAGAAGACTTGGTACATGCAGCTCCAAAAGGATCCGCCATTGACAAAAGATGACATGGAAGATCCATTAAGGTCCCTTCTTCGGTCTCAAAGAAGAAGAAATCTAACAACAAGAAAGACATAGCAGTGATAACTAATATTGATGACCCAGAACCTGCCAAGGTCGATGAAAAGGATAAAGGAGCTATGATTGCATAGGAAGATAAGCCTAAGAAGGATACCCGATCTTCTGATGAAGATCCCTATGAAACAAACAAGGCACTAACAATATTGGAAGAATCAGATGGACTAAAGGTGGGTGATGTCTAGTTCTTGCGACCATTGTACAACAAGGAAAGAATTGAAGAAGCTTTGATTATCCATATGCTCTAGAACAATATTGCTCCTGGTGATATTGAAAGTTTACTCCCAGACGTTCTATTTGAACAAAAAAAAACATTTAACCATGAAATACACAGGAAAGGAACATGATAATCTAGAAGAAAGGCTACAAAGAGCCTTGGGGAAAAAGTGTGTTGCAACATAGAAGAAACTAACTGATTGCATAAAGGAAATGAGGAAATGTGTTAGTGCTATGGCCAGAACTTATAGATACTATCTCAGGTGGCCTGCTGCCACAAAAAATCACAAGGTCAAAATTGACTCAATAGAGTCTGAATTAAATAAGTTGGCACAAACATTTGATATCTTTAAAGATAAGGATGGTGGACAGAGAAAAAGTATGAATGACTTCAAGCAAACTTGATATTTGTATAGAGACAAAGAGATTGTCATGTCACCTTCTTGATATAGGATCAAATAATAAACAATAATAATTAGTTTAAAAATATAAAAGAATAATATTAAAAATAATTAAATATTAGTTAAGTTACACAAAAGGTTAAAAGACATGAATAGAAAAGTTGTGTCCCTCAAATGAGAGGTATAAAAGGGAGAGATGGGAACTTCATTTGAGAAAAAAAGGGATGAAGAAAGAGTGGAGAATAAGAAATAAGGAGGTATAAAGGGAAAGGAAAGGGAAGAAAATAAGGAAGTGACTTTCAGAAGGTGAAGGGTTGTGACTCTTCGAAAGGGTTATGATTATATAGGGTTGTGACTCTTCGAAAGGGTTGTAATTATGAAGGGTTGTGACTCTTTAAAAGAGGGACGATTATGAAGGGTCAGGACTCTTGGCAAAAGGCAGACATGACGAAGAGGTGTGACCTCTCCTTCACATGGGAGGATATAAAGGAGAAGGATCAAATGGAATGGGAGAAAAAAAGGAGTAGAGGAGATCGAAACCAGATTTAGAGCAGAAGTAAAAGGAGGGATCTGAAATAAGAATTGAAAAGGAAAGAAGAAAATAAGAAGACGATATGCAGATCTTGAATGGGATATGCGCAGATTTGAAAAGTAGTAAAGATAGATTTGATAAGTGAGCGATAGGTGAAGATTAAATAAGGAGTGAAAGGGGCAATAGTTGTTGTCAAACAGATATATCTTTTCATAACCAAAGGGTGTGACCCTTTCACAAGGGCATTAACCAATGAAAGGGTGGTACTCCTACACTCAAAGGAGATATTAAAGAGGAGAAGGTTCTATTTGAAGAAGAAATCAAAAAAAGGGAGAACAATTGGGAGAATAGTATATTATTCTTAAAGGCAACGATGAAAAGTAGTATTAATACCTCGCAAGATAGGTAAGTCCTGCGGTGGAATGGACTATGCCACATCATACAAAGGCACTAGATAAGGCCCGCGGTGGAATGGGCATGGCTTATATCATACAAAGGCACTATTTGTGAAGGATAGTCCATATAGATGGAAAGCAACTACAAGGGGAAACGGTGAGGCCTCACTAGGTACATCACCTCATGAAGCATGAGCCAAGAGGGACAATAGATTCCGCTCTAGGGCCTAGGGTTGAGTTAAGGGCACCCTATTGTAATCTTTCCACCAATCCATATGGAAGTTAAATGCTATAAGTGAGTTCCTTTCATATGCATTATCTATTGTTACCTAGATCTCTAGGTTAGGGTTGTATCTCTCTTTTATCAAATTATAATGCTTAAGGCGGATGATATTACACTAACAATATAGTTAGTTTGTATATACGCACTTGTTCCCTATTTGGTGATTGCAGGACCTAAATCAGGATTTACCTTGTTAAAAGGCATTTTAATTGGTAAAGCTATATTACTAACCACCTTACAATTCTTATTTTAATGGAATTTGTGATTGTAGGGCAAGAACTAGGGCAATCTCAAAAAGGGGACATTGCAGAGATGACCTTTCCAAAACTTTTTGGAAAGTCAAGGAGATTGTTGAAGCTAAGTTGGATCGTTTCGCTTGTTTGTTAGAAGATGCAGAGAAAGATGAATTAAGTTTGGTTGTTCTAGACGACCTTATTGGTGCTATTGACTTGCTCTTGTAGTGCAATAATCAGCACTCAATGCTTTTATCTGCCATAAGTTCCTAGAACTTGTTCCTCCTTGAACTCAAAGCCAAGTACAAAGAGATTTTCTCTTAAAAGGTAACTGAAATTTTTGCAATTTTGAGTTCTTATCTATTTTATACCCTTTGCCCTTGATGGCAAAGAGGGGAAATAGTAGGAGAATAGCAGTGTATAGAGAAGAATAATGGTTTAAGCGAGAGCATAGCAGCAATTGCGGAAGTTTTGATAATTTTAGCATGTTGCTGTCAATCACAAAGGGGGAGATTGTTGGAAGTTTGTCATTGATGAAGGAGAATGTTGTGGATATGTCATGCCAATTGTCATTGATGTCAACATACTTTTGTTGACTTGTACTACTATGGATTTCAGAATTTCAATGTTTTTTGTTGATCTTGTTTTGGTCCACATTTCTCCAGGACTACAGATATGGGTATGAGATTTTGACAGCATGTTTTGGTCTATTAGATGCCTATATATTCAAGTTCTTATGTGTTTTGGTGCTTCAATCAATTTGTAAATCGGTTTGGAAGATCACTTTACCAATTACTCTGTTCCTTCGGAACGAAACAAGTTGTCGGTATGATCGCATTTCTTCTTTCGGATGTTTTGATCTTATGATTTTGGGACAAGGATAAGGTATGGATGAAATGTGTGATTTCAAGTTGGTTTGAATAATTGTTGTGTTTAGTCCAACCTATGTGGGCAAAACGTATGGTATGCTTTGAATGAAATGTGTAAAGAATTATCATAGCCGACTACTTGGAGAAAGTGTGTTTGGCCGACTTGGAATATGGTTGGATTTCGTATATATATGATTGATGTACCTCTTTTGGAGGTGTGAGAAATGTGTGGATGTACATGCGAAGGAATATACAGTGATATGTCACATTAACAAATGTGAATTGCTGAAGTGCAAATGAAGTGTGTTAAGTCTATTTTTTGAGCTTCAAGAAACTAATTGTGTACATATGTTAGATGCAATTGTAATAGTTCATTTTGTCTATATATTCTACTTTGGGCAGTGAGCCCTCTGGCAGTGAGCCTTTACTTATCGGGCAATGAGCACTTGTAATATATTATAACTAGTTATGCTATATCTGTGTTTTTCCCATTTGGGTTTCCCACAATAAAAATCTGGTGTTCTTTTGTGCATGTGATATGTTTATTCAGATGTTCATTTTTCTTTATGTTATATGAATGATAAGAAGAATTTGGAAAGCTTTAAATGAATTGATGTTAAGGATTTAACGGAACATGACCAGCATGGATCCTCAAATATAAAACATGACTTTTGGAGGCTCCATTAACACAAACATGAATGCTTTATACAGATTCTGCTCTAGGAAATGATTTGCACTTTACTAAACTCAAAATGCCTGTTGAGCTTTCCAGATCTGCAAGGCTAATATATATGGATATATTTATAGACATACCTATATATACACACCGATAAACAGACTTCCCATTTCATTACTTTCCAAGTCATTTCACAAGAACCTCATTGCCAATATGGAACCTAATAATACCAAATATGGAGCATACTTCACTTAAGCAAACAAGATTACTTAATACAAATCTTGATGTACACGTTTCTTGGCATTTTGACAAAAACTGACTTGCTTCTTGTGATTTCTGGTTCCACAAGAATTTGCTATACACAAAGAAAATTTCTATCAATATGGAATTTGACAATACAATACATGACTCAAAAAGGCATAAACACTCATGAAGAAACGAATAGGGTTGCCAAAAAACAATTATCCTATCATCCCAGAAATCTCAATACTACCTAGCAGAACAAACTCCCTCCACCAAAAATTACTTCGACAAAAAACGAGAATCAAAAGAAAGAAGTAAAACTAATAGCTATCTCAATTGAAACAAATAAAAGAACTAACGAGAGAATTATCATATTTTCCAATAGAAATCAAAATATACAAGACATAGAGAAAACCTCTCTCAATTCTGAAGACTTGTTCCTGTCATGCTCCATTACATAGCTGCACCAAACACAGACACACCCTGTCAGATTGCAGTACCAAATAAATCAAAACAATCGAAAGAAAAAAAACAAATGGCTATGGTATAATTACTCACCCCACGGCATTAAAGAGGCAGCTATTATCAGAAGGAATGACCCTTCTCACAACCGCACCATCATCCATCTTTCAGTTTAATCAAGCAAAAAAAGAACGAAAAATATCAAACACCCACAAAAGAAAATAAATTTTTATTTGGATTGAAACAAAGAAACGCAGCTATTTTGTTGAGATTGGGAAGAAGAGCACGTTTGATATGCTTCTTAACTGCCGCAAGGACTTATTTATTCTGAAAAAAGACGTAATGGTTATTCCATCTTCAAACGCAAGGCTGTCTGTTAGTATTCTAAATTCTATTCCTCCTCCTTTTTACTTTTTTGGGGAATCTAATCTTTGTTCGAAATTGCAAATAACTGTCAAATTTGTCATTTGTAATAAATAATAAGATAATTATAGTAATAAAGAAATAAACCAACACGATTCCCTTTTGTGTGGGATGACGTAAGACTACTCTATCCAAGATTCCTTGAAGACAAAATTATTATTTTTTAAACGATTAGGAGATTATATAAATTAATGGAGATTTGTTTAATGTTTATTGATTCATATTCACTAGGTATTTAATAAGTGGGTTAAATGTCTCAACCTTTTTTATTCATTGATAGGTGTTAGTATGGGAATTACTGGTCGGGAAATTGTCAATCATCTGGAAAATGTGTTCAACAACGGGTTTTCCTAGTGGCTGGCGAGGAAAATTGCCAGTCGTTTAGAAAAGATATTTGTCGTCGTGTTTTCTTCTTAGTGTGGCGTGTGTTCCGATGTGTTGCGGTGGCGAAAGAGTTGTCGCGTTTTGGTATTTCGGAGAACCAATTCATTCAATTTTGCATTGAATGGGTTTCAATGCTTTTAATTCATCTTGGGTTGGGATCAATTTTTGGGTTGATGGTTTTCATTTATGGTATTTGCAAAGAGTTGTTTCCTTTGTCTCTAGTAGCTTCTATGTGCATTTGGAAGGAAGAATTAGAAGGTTGGGTTTGTGTTGGTTATCGATCGTCGACGAAGTTGCAGGTCAAGATAACTTTGAACTATTTAAATTTGCTTTATAAACTATTTCGTTTCGAATGTAATGTTTTCTATTTTTTGAAAGTGTATGTGGTGTTGTGGTATTTGCGAAGAGTTATTTTCATTGTCTGCGGTGGCTTCTATCTGCATTTGGAAGGAAGATGTGTTTGTTTACTCGGCTTATATAAATTATTTCGCTTTGAATGTAATGTTTTCTATTTTTTGAAAGTGTAGATGGTCGGTTTGTTCTTGGATTCTTAGTTTTCATTTTTGGTATTTGTAAAGAATTGTTTCCATCGTCTGTGGTAGCTTTTGTCTGCATTTGGAAGGATTTGCATTACATCATTTCGATCACAGGAACATGCATTTAAGTCTATGTTTGTGTTTGTTTACTAAAAATCCTTTCTGTTTGAATGTAATGCTTTCTATGTTTTGAAAGTGCAAATGGTGGGTTTGTTCTTGGTTTTCAGTTTACCAGGTTTATATAAAATGTTTTTGTTTTGGCTATGATTTGTGCTAGCTAGGGTTTATGGTGTGGGTTTTCGATTTGCATTATATCATTTTGATTACATAAATATGCATTTAAATATGTGTTTGTGCTTGTTTGCTAAAAATCCTTTCGGTTTGAATATAAGCCTTAGTATGGGAATTTCTCACTACGAAATTATCAGTCACCTGGAAAATGTACTCGGGGGCGAGTTTTCTCTATGCCTGGCGATAGAAATTGTCAGTCCTGTAGAAAAGATGTTTGTCGTTGTGTTTTCTTCTCGATAGTGACGTGTGTCCTAATGTGTTGCGGTGGCAAAGGGATTGTTGCCTTTTGATATTACAGACGCCCAGTTCATTACAATTTTGCATTGAATGAGTTTCATTGCATTTACTCATCTTGGGTTGGGATGGAAAGTGGTTTTTGGGTTGATGGTTTTTATTTGTGGTATTTGCAAAGAGTTGGTTCCCTTGTCTCTGGTGGCTTCTATGTGCATTTGGAAGGAAGAATAAGAAGGTTGGGTTTGTGTTAGTTGTCGGTTGTCGGTGAAGTTGCAAGTCAAGGTAACTCTGAAATGTTTAAGTTTGCTTTAAAAATTCTTTCGCTCTAAATGTAATGTTTTATATTTATTGAAAGTGCAAATGGTGGGTTTGTTCTTGGATTCTTGGTTTTCATTTATAGTATTTGCAAAGAGTTATTTTTGTTTTCTGTGGTGGCTTCTGACTGCATTTGGAAGGATTTGCATTACATCATTTTGATCACAAAAACATGCATTTAAGTTTGTGTTTGTGTTTATTTACTAAAAACCCTTTCCATTCGAATGTAATGCTTTTTGTTTTTTGAAAGTGCAAATAGTGGGTTTGTTCTTGGTTTTCAATTTACTGGGTTTATCGAAAATGTTTTTGTTCTGGCTACAGTTTATGCTAGCTAGGGTTTATGGTGTGGGCTTTCGATTTGCATTACATCATTTTGATTACAGAAACATGCAATTTAAGTCTACGTTTGTGTTTGTTTACTAAAAATCCTTTCGGTTCGAATGTAATACTTCATGTTTTTTTGAAAGTGCAAATGGTGGGTTTGTTCTTAAATTTGTTCCAAAATTATTTGTTGTGGTGGCCATATTTTTTTGCTTTTGATAAGGTTTATATTGTGTGTCGTGGGTTTGTTTTATGTTCATTGTAAATTTTATTCTGTGTTTTATGAATAGTTTTATACTGTCTTAAAAGCTAGCACCCATTAATTTGGAAGCTCAAAGACCTTTTTAGGCCCCATTTTAGTGACCTCCTAGAACACGAATGCATTTATGCTTGATTTTCCACTCTGTCCTCACTTTTTTACCGTTTCTTTTGCACCCCTGAGATCCTGAGACCATTTCCAAAGATTGTGCCTCCTAGGGTACATGTCAAAGTTCACCTGTACCTGAGGCATTGATTTCATTGGAACTTGGGCCAATTTCAGATTTTTTCATTTTTTCTCGCGCAGTGTAGTCGGCCCTTCTTGTTTTGTTGCCTAAAATTGGTATAAAAGGAGGCCTACTCACTTCATTTGGGATCCAACTTTTGATACACACTCAAGACCTACAAGTTCTATGTCCATTTCATGCTCAATTCATCAATTGCAGGCTATCAAGTTCAAGGTGCATTCAAGGAGTTCAAGAAAAGCAAGGATTCATTGAAGGCATTCAATCAAGCGTGCATTTCCTTCCATAGATCTAGATTCTTTCTTCATTGAAGATAGTGGAGTTGGCCATCAAGGGATGATACCTACATTCATCAAAATTGCACAAGCATTAAACCATTCAAGCATTCAAGCATACATATACCCATGATCTATGATTTGGAACTTGTAGATCCATTGCATTTGTGAAGACATTCAACATCATGAATTCTACATACAAGCATTCATACATCTTTGTGGATAGCAAATTCGAATCCATCCATGAAGGTTTGGCAAGAAAGGTGAATATTTATATTTGTCTTGCTTTTAAATGCTTTTATGTAAATTCAAGGTTAATTCCTAAATAGGGGCTTGACCAAGGCAAGCCTCTTTCCCCCAACAAAATTCATTTTTCTTGTGTGTAGGAGCAGATTTGCAGGTTTTCAAGTTTCCAGGATCAGATTCAGTTGATTTAGGGTTACAATTTTTGTTGGACATTTGGATCTCAAATTTTTGGATAGTGCAGGTACAGGTTGACTTCAACCTATTCCCAAGTTCGTCCTGTACCCAAGTTTGGCATGTACCTCCAACTCGACCTATTCCTAGAGCCTTCAGATTTTCACAGTCGATAGAACTCAGCCTCCTGATTCCAAATTTAGCTCTGTTCTGATTTTTGATATAGTTTGACAGTCTATTTTTTTATCTGATCTTTAGACCTCTATTAGCCTTCAAGGTGAGTTCAATTCACCTCTTTTTCATTTCATAACACTTGCTTTGAGACATCTAATTAGATCTTTTATGTGCTTGATTGTTACATGTGATTCTATTTCACTTGCATTGCATTTAATCAATCAACTAGCCTTAGGTCACTTAATCAAATACAAATCATCTCAATTGGCCTTAATCAACAAACAATAAAGAGAAAGTACACTCAAAAATAAAAAGGGATCTTTGAGATATTCGCCCTTTTGAAAGAAATTGAATTTTGCAATAATACCCCTCTATCCATTTGGGTTGTGTTAATCTAATTTGGGTTCTCTTGAAGGTGGTATTTGGGGATCCCTCTTTCTCTTTCCCTAATGTACATAAAAAAGAGAGACTTGGTGAATTAACATTAGAACTAAACTTCCATTTTACCATCTCTCTATTTTCATATGTTACATTTTGGTGAACCCGACTTGTTACGTGTTTCTTTATCTAATTTTGATTGGGTAGTTAGATTTCCTTCACATTATTGTGTGTTCACCTTTATCATACATTTTGGTGAGCCCAATGCTTTCATGCTTTATATATACCTTTTGATTGGGTGGTTAGATCTTCTTTATGTTGCATAGGTTCACTTACATTTTTGTGAACCTAGTGCTTTCATGCTTTATATCTTTTGATTGGGTAGTTAGATCTTCTTTGTGTGATCTCCCTTTGCATCTTCTTTGTTCTTTCATTGTATGCATTTAGATATAGGATCTACTTTGCATTGTATTATCCTTTATTTACATTCCTTTATGTATGATCTTTACCACCTTGATTCCAACTTATAGTATTATGATTATAATAAGTCGTAGACTCGTGGGTTCTTTTGATCCCAAACCCCCCATTCTTTCTTAAGAATCTTGATGAAATCAACATGCTCCCTCATGATCCTAAACCTCTCATAGAGAATAACTCCTCTCATTCTTCCTATGATGAAGATGAAGCCTTAAGAGTTCCTCCTGCTCAACTTGACAAACTCACCCAAGAATTTGAAAGAATGGAACATTGGTTAGCTCAAGATAATCATAGCATCGAGACTATTTCTATTGTAGAAGCCTTAAGGAAGCTTTCTCGTAATGATGAACATGGTCTTAACCTCTTGCGTGGTATTTAACTTCTTATTAATTCCAATGTCAAATCCATGTCAGAATGTGCTCGAGACCTAGGGTATGTTCCCTCCACTACACATGTTGAAACCTCTTTACCTATCTCTACTTCTATTCCTAGCATCTCCACTTATGCTCCACCACTTATCACAACTTCAACTCATCCTTCTAATCCCATATATGTAAGTCTTCCTAATCCTATTTTTCCATCACTTCCCACAAGTGTCCCATGTGTTTCATTGCCCACATTTGCACCTTCATATCATAATGTGCCTTTTTCATATCCCAATATCCATTCTACCAATGCCCCTAATGTAATTCATGCCTCTTCAAACATTCCTTTTTCTTCCAATAAAAATATTCCAAACATGTCCAACATTTCCCCTATCATTTCTTCTACTGATTCCACCATTAATAACCTAGCTCAAACTGTCTCTTCCTTGCAACAACAACTTGCTTCCTTGACTCAATTGAAATTCAATATTCCTGCATGTGACATTGCTAATCCTTTGTCCATAGACATCATCTGAGTTGTTATCCCTCAAAATGTTGAGATTCCTCATCTTCAGACTTATAATGGTAAGGGTGATCTTATGACTTGTGTTAAAAAATTTCAAACCTTGTGTAGTGATTTTGCTCACGATTATAGGTTCGTGACTAAGTTGTTCACTAAGACCTTCTGAGACAAAGGCTTGCAATGGTATTATTTTGTGCCTCCTAGTTCCATTGATTCCTTTCAAAAACTTGTTAATGCTTTTATTCAACAATTTCAAAACAATATTGGTCCTCAAATATATTTGACTAATTTAATGCATTGTAAACAAGGTTTTAAAGAAAAAGTTAGTGACTTTATTGGTCGATTTAAACATTTGTATGCTTAGATTTCTTATCATGTGTCTGATGCTGATATACAACGCATATTTATTTCTAATTTACAAAAAGACATTAGAGATAAGATTATCCTTACTGTGTTTTCTTCTTTTTCACAATTATGTGTAGTGCTTCATCATTATCAACTACAAGTGAGTCAATTTGAGAGAAACATTCCAGTGGATCCTATTACCATTGATAAGAGTTATGTCACATCTCATCCTAACAAGTTTCACAAGCCTAACAACTACATCTAGATCAACAAATTGTCCAATACAATAGAGGATAAAGTGGCAGTAGCATCCAAAGATGTGGCTTCTCTTTCCTTTGTTTTTATACCTTCCCATAATTTTACTCCTTTATCTGAATCTTTGCATAATTTAATGATAAAATTAATAAATACTAATGTCATTAAGCTTCCTCCTATCAAACCAATTGATCCAAGAAAACCTCTTTCTCAATCCTTTGATTCTAAATCCTTATGTCGATACCATTGTCAACCCGGTCATGATACTGAAAAAAGTTATTCTTTTAAACATGCTATTAAGGACCTTATTGATTCTAATTCTATATATGTTGATGTTGATATCAATCAGGAAATAAATTTGTTGCACCTTCAAACCAGAATTTGCAAATATACACTAATCCTTTGCCATAACATTCAACCAAGACTATTGCCTCACCTTCTTCTGCTACATACATTTTTATGATGATAAAGTTGAAGAAGCCAACCATGTTGAGCATATCCAACCTAAACCCTTACCTCAAACTCAGCCCTTACCTCAACCCATGGTGTTCTTGTTGATTCCAATTGCACGGTTAATGTTATAACTGAAGAGAATATTTTTAGTAAACACTTGCAAAAGGAATCCTATGATAAATATGATATCTTAATTCAAACTTGCAATGGTTTCCTTAATCCTCCTCATAGTTCTATATCTTTTCCTGTGGAAATTTGTGGTAATATTGTGGATACTACCTTCATTTTTATTCCTACCTCTGATCAATTTCAAGTCAATCTTGGTCTTCCTTAGTTGTCCTCCATTCAAGACATAGCTTCTCATATTCACAAATGTCTTAAAATCCCTCATGATGGTGAGATCAAGACCATTAACCATAGTCGTTATCATCCTTCTAGGCCTCGAGACTGTGTTGACCTTGATTTCTTTTGGCCTTCCATACCTCAATCACTTCCAACTCATCTTGATTATCATTTCTGATCATACCAAGCCTTCAAAGGCAAGAATATTGTTGATCTTAGTAAACCCAAAGTTGATCCTAGTCACAGTCCTCTTCCTATACCACCAATTCCTCCTTTATCAACTTCTCCACCTCCTATTCTCCCACCTAAAGAGGAAAATGAACCTATGTTAATTGATCCTACTCCATCTCAAATATCTACCAAGACCAAATGTAACCGATAAGCTTGTGGTTTTCATTGTAAATGTTGAGCTAGATCTCGTGCACTTGTCTCTTAGAATCCTTCTTCACCTCATACACCTCTTGCTTCACTTTCCTTTGATCAACCCATGCTTGAACCTATAGAGGAAGTGAATACTAAAAAAGTTCAAATGGATAGATACCCTTGATGATGATGTTATTGATACTAACAATGATATGCATGTAAGTGTTTCTCATGATTATGAGACTAATGATCATCATAATGATTTACCAACTATGCTTTCACAACAATTATCTATTGCTACTAACCCCGAACATAGTAACCTTTCTTCACAACAAGGTCCTTGTTTGGCTATTGTTCCCTCTATTGTGCTTGATGTTGCTCCTCTTTCAAGTTTCCCACCTTCCCTTAACATTATGGAATGAGATGGGGGGGCAGGCGATATGCTTGATTATCTCCTTTGTTACATTGGATCCTTTCTTTGGTTTCTTTTTTGTACCTTAATATGATCCCCTGTTATGTGTTTCTTATTATATATTTTTTATATTTCTTTAAATGACCCTTGTTTCTCTATTGGCGCAAGGTGATAAAGGAATCAAAAATATTGTAATCATTTAAATATTTGTACCTCACTTCTTCTATATGTTGTTACATGTTGTGTTGTACATGTGTCATTGTTTGTAAATGTATCTTTATGTTGTTTGTTTGGGATGATGAAAAGCGGTAGCATCGAATCTTTTTGGTCTCCATGATGTCAGCCAAAAAGATTCTTCTTCGTACCTCTTACGTGCCTTTCTTCCATTGTGTTGTAGTTCTACTTCCTTTGGGGAATGATGACACTTCATTTTGACATAATTTTGATATACATGAGTTATCATATGACATACTGACCCCACATTTGGTAGATCCCTCTTGTGCTCTTTTTTTATGTACTTATTTACCTTGATCTATCCTTTCTTGGGGGAATTTCATAGTGGAAACATCTCTAGTGGATTCATGTACGCTCTATTAAAGTCTTTTCTCCCATTAAGGTGCTTGTAATAGCTTTAATGCGGGGGCATACACTCTGCTCACATTTTTCACACACGCACTATGTTTAACAATCTTATGCATTTTGATCCCTTATGGAAACACAAATCCATAATGTCTAATCCTCACATTTGCATCTTTGGATCCCTTATGGAAACACAAATCCATAATGCCTGATCCCTTCATTTGCATCTTTCTATCCCCTAAGGACACACAAATCCTTATGCCTATATTGCTTTTTGTCGGATTCCCCTTTTGGAGACACAAATCCTAAAAATAAATCCTTGATGGGTTGACTAGCATGGCACACAAACCTTCTAGACTATCAATGTCATCTTTTGTAGCGTGCCTTTTTGTGTAATTCACAGTAAGACAAGCATTCTTACTGGGCTAAGGCAATCACACTCACTTTTCCTTTGTTTGGCGATATCTCTCTTGTCTTAGTTTTGGATTTGATGAGGACTCAAGTCACTTGAGGTCTTTATGTGTCCTTGTCCCCTTAGCTTTGATGGGATTATCTCATGCACTTGATCTACTTTACCATGAGTATGATTTTGGATCATACTCCCGCTAAAGTGCAGGCTGAATGTATCATCTTAAAAGTTAGCACCCATTAATTTGGAATCTCAAATACCTTTTTAGGCCCCATTTTAGTGATCTCCTAGAACATGGATGCATTTATTCTTGATTTTCCACTATGTCCTTATTTTTTGTTCATTTTTTAATGTTTCTTTTGCACCCCCGAGATCCCTAGACCCTTTTCAAAGATTGTGCCTCTTAGAGTACAGATCAAAGTTGACTTGTACTTGGGGTAAAGGTCAAGGTTGACCTATACCTAGGGTACATGTCGAGGTCAACCTGTACCTGGGGTACAGGTTGAGGTTGACCTTTACTTGGGGGTACAAGTTGAGGTCAACAAGTACCTAAGGAATTGCTTTCATTAGAACTCGAGCCCATTTCAGGGTTTTTCACTTTTTCTCACCCAGTGTAGTCAAACCTTCTTGTTTTGTCGCCCAAAATTGGTATAAAAGGAGGCGTACTCACTTCATTTTGGATCCAAATTTTGATACACATTCATAACCTACAAGTTCTATGTCCATTTCATGCTCAAGCCATCAATTGTAGGCTATCAAGTTCAAGGTGAATTCAAGGAGTTCAAGAAAATCAATGATTCATTGAAGACATTCAATCAAATATGCATTTCCTTCCATAGATCTAGCTTCTTTCTTCATTGGAGATAGTGGAGTTGGCCATCAAGGGAGGAGACCTACATTCATCAACATTGCACAAGCATTCAAGTATTCAAACATAAATATATCCATGATCTATGATTTGGCACTTGTAGATCTATTGCATTTGTGAAGACATCCTACATTCTACATACATCTTTGTGGATAGTGGATTCAAATCCATCCATGAAGGTTTGGAAAGCAAGGTGAATATTTACATTTGTCTTGCTTTTACATATATTTTTATGTCAATTCAAGGTTAATTCCTAAACAGGGGCTTGACCAAGGCAAGCCCCTATTCCCCCTCAAAAAAAAAAAAAAAAAATTTCTTGTGTGGAGGAGAATATTCACATGTTTTCAAGTTTTCGAGATCGAATTTGGTTGATTTAGGGTTACAATTTTTGTCAGACATTTGAATCTCATATTTTTTGATAGTGTAGGTACATGTTGACTTTGACTTGTTCCCAAGATTTATCTATGCCCAAGTTTGACTTGTACCTCCAAGTCAACCTATTCCTGGAGCCTTCATAAATTCACAGTCGATAGAACTCAACCTCTTGATTCCAGATCCAACTATGTTCTGATTTTTTATACAGTTTGACAGTTTGTTTTCTGATATGATCTTGAGACCTCTACTAGCCTTCAAAGTGAGTTCAATTCCCCACTTTTTCATTTCATAGCACATACTTTGAGATATATGATTAGATCTTCTATGTGCTTCATTGTTACATGTATTTCTATTTCACTCGCATTGAATTGAATCAATCAACTAGTCTTAGGTCACTTAATCAAATACAAATAATGTCAATTGGAATTAATCAACAAACAATGAAGGTAAAGTACACTAAAAATTAAAAAGGGATCTTTGAGATATTTTCCCTTTTGAAAGAACTTGAATGTTGCATTAGTGTCCTTCTATCCATTTGGGTTGTGCCAATCTAATTTGGGTTCTCTTGAAGGTGGTATTTGGGGATCCCTCTTTCTCTTTCCCTAATGTACATAAAAAAGAGAGACTTCGTGAATTAACATTAAAACTAACCTTCCATTTCTCCATCTTTCTTTTCATATGCTACAATTTTAAATGATTTTTGGGTTCTTCGTTCTCATTTGTGGTATTTGCAGAGAGTTTTTCGCATTGTCTGTGGTGACTTTTGTGTACATTTGGAAGGAAGATGTGTTTGTTTAGTGGGTTTCTATAAAATATTTTTTTCTAGCTAGGGTGTATGGTACCTATAGTTTATGGTGTGGTTTATTTACATTAAATCATTTTAATTATAGAAACATGCATTTAAGTCCACGTTCTTATTTAATCTGATGAATAACTTAAATTAAGTTAGTATTTTGTCGTTAGAATAGGCATTGTTTGTTGAGAAATTGTCAGCCATCTAGAAAAGAAGTCCATACTTTTTTTTTTGTGGCTACAGTGTGTGGTACCTAGGTTTTATGTTGTGGGTTTACATGCATTTAAGTATGCCTTTGTATTTTTTTATTGGGTTTATATAAGGGTTTTGTTTGGAATGTAATTAGTTGATAGGCATTAGTATGGGCATTGCTTGCTGGGAAAGTTTCAGTCATCTAGAAAATGTGTTTATCGACGGGTTTTGTCAAAGCTTGACAACAAGAATTGTTAGTCATTTGGAAATAATATTTGTTACCATGTTTCCATCCTTGAAGGTGGTGCATGTCCCGTTGTGTTGTGATGGTGAAGGGATTATTGGCTTTTGGTGCTATAGTCAAGCAGTTGATTGCAATTCCACATTGAGTGAATTTCAATGTGTTGTACTTTATCTTCAATTGTGTTTATGGTGTGGATTTGCATCCATTTAAGTCTTCCTTTGTATTTGTTTTTTTATTTGATAGGATTCAATTTAATTTTGAACCCAGTAAACAAACACAAATGCAGCCTTAAATGCATGTTTTTGTAACCAAAATGAAGTGAAGAAAATATAAAACTCACAACATAAACCCTACTTAGAGAAAAAAAAAGCAAAATATAAAATAGAATTTGTGATATCAATTATTTAAGCATTGTCCTAATGGCATAAAAAGCCTACACTTGATCACTTCTTGTGTTCTATGCACTTTGGTCATCTTACAACTAGCACAAAAAAATTGAGAAGATTCAATTTTATTTATAGACGTAGACTTATATGCATGTTTCTCTAACCAAAATGAAGTGATGCAAATGAAAAACCCACAACATAAACTTATATATAAACTTAACATTAACTAATTATCGCTTAGGTGTAGGAAAACCAAGGTTGCATTGATATGTATGTATATATATACATATTACATGTTTATATGTATGTTTTTTAATATGCGTGTGTACATATATACATATATATGTATATGTATGTGTAGATGTGTGTGTGTGTGTGTAGTTAAATTATACTTTACATATGAAAGTACAAGAGCTAAACAAGTTTTGGAGGTAATTCAAATAGATAGTTTTGGTCATATGGATGTAACATCTATTGGAAAGTCAAGCACTACTATGTATTTTTTATTGATGATTATTCTAGATATTCACGGGTTTAATTTATAAATTAATAATCTTTTTTTTGTATATATTTAAAGAATTTAAAACACTTGTTGAGAAATATACAAATACAAAAGTAAAGGTTTTAATAATGGATAATGGTGGTGAGTTTTGATCTAGGGTCTTTGATGACTATTATAAGCATGCAAAAATTGTTAGGTAGAAAACAACTCCATATACCCACAACAAAATGGAGTGACGAAGAGGATGAATATGACTTTAATGGATAGAGCTAGAAGCATGTTGAGTAGTGTAAATCTTGAATGATATTTTTGGACTGAAATAGTCCATACTACTTGTTATCTAGTTAACTAGTCACTTGAATTTTCTCTTGTTGATAAACTCCCTATGAGGTATGGACAATTGAGTGATCATCGATTTCTCATTTTAGAGTGTTTCGTAACTCGAGGCATATAAGCATGTTCCTAAAGAAAAAAATCAATGCTTGATTTCAGAGCTAACAAGTGTGTTCTTGTGAGCAAAAACATTAAGGGTTATAAGATTCAAGATCCTATACCAATGAAAATGGTATATTCTAAGGATGTAAATTTTAGAGAGCCAAAAGAATTAAAAAATGATGAACTTCCCCATGTGAATCTCTAATGTCCCCTCATGCAATTGCTTAAGTTTTTGTCTAGTTTCTTATTATCCAATTGCAATAGATTCTTGTCTATATATAACTTGTATACAATCATTTATTTTATATGAATCCTAAGAATGTATTGAATATGTTCAGGCACACTAAATTTGCAAGAAAAAGGTCACCTAGTAGAGAACAAAAAAAATCATGAAGCTGCATTGGCATATTATTATAAAACTAAAGAAGGTATGCATCTCTAAATTCACATGCCTGAGTTTTATGTCTTTGTTTTAAATTTTCTATAATTTGTTCCAATTTGATTCATTTTTGTGCATGTAGCTCGCAATCAACAAGTACAAGATGAAGGAGAAGTTCAGACAGGAGGGTCAACCCAAGTTAAAGAAATGGATGTTGGAGAAGGGTCAGAATCACTCTATACGAAAGCTTAAGAAATGGAAGTTGGAGAAGGGTGAGGATCACTTTCTCCTATTGGTATGGATGAGCATCTAGATCTAGCTCAAACCGTAAATAAAAAAATTAATTTTAGAAACCTAGATCATTTACTTACAATGGATGTGGAGAAATTGAGATCATTTTCTAATGTTGAACCCTTAAGTCTCTCTAAGAAGAGGTCAATGAATAAGATAGCAAGGGAAATAATGGCTAAATTTGATAATATTGAAACACTCGAACAAGTCAATTTTCTTTTGATTGTGCTTATACAATAAAAGTTGCAAGAGCCATTAAAATTGTTGGGTGTAGACACAACATAAAAAAAGAGAAAAATTTCTAACATGCAAAGTGCAAAGTGATATTATTGAAAATGTTAGGAAAGCTTTGAGCACTGTAGGGAAGCGATTTTAATCTAAATATAGGACCATTACAATAAGAGTGATGTTAACATCCATTGTAGGTAGCACTATATCCTAAAATAAACAAATATCTTTAGTTTCATCTCATATTGATTTTAGTAGGAAAAAATCATCAAGATATGTTAAGAGGAGAATGATTTTGGATGATAGCACCATGGAAGGAAATTTGGCAATTATGTCTAGAGATCTTAATTTTGATAGGATTGAGGAGCGAATCAAGAATTTGATCACAAAGTTTTGGAATGATAATACTCATCCTTGATCAAACAGTAGATATGTTATCAGACACAGGGTTAGAGGTAATGAATATGAATATCATACAAAACATTGGTTAAAGAAAATAAGTTCAAGTTAAGGTTGAGCCGAGTCACCCTAAGAAGAAACCAAGAAGAAGATATGTATTGGGTAAAGATGATGAAGATGAGGAGATGACAGATATAGATGATATCAGCAAATTCAAAATTCCTACACATAAGCATCTGACAAGTGTTGATGAGATTTTCCACAACATCAGAAGTTCCACAGGTTTTTCAGGATTTAAATTCATTAAGTTTGAACAATTGAGTACAGAGGATAAGGAAAAGATAAAAGAGGAAATGATGGAAATTTTTGCATCATACAAGATGACACCTTTATAAATTGGGAATCTAGTCCCTGATGAATTGTTCAAAAAGATTGATGAGAGATGGCAGTTTGCCATTAAGACTGAAAGGCAGATAAGAGAAGGCACATTAGCCCAAATAATGCGTGAATTGACACAGAAGAAAAGAAAAAAATTCATGGACCAATATAGGAACATGTTTATTCCTAAATTGGGAGTATATTCTATATTGAGGAAGGATGTTGAAGGAGTTGTTCAATAGATAAAATTAATATGGAAGACAATTTTTGGATTAATAGTTGATAAGAATGCAAAAAAAGATGAAGGCACATATGGACAAATGGAGCTTGAAAATAAAGAAGACATTGATGAGATAGATAATATTGAGGAAGAAATAAGGAAGAAGGTTGAAGATGCATCAAATGTGGATACAACACTTGATAACCCCATCACAATCACAATTGATGATACACAAGGTTTAAATGCCAAGGAGCAGGGTAAGGAAACATTCAACATTCTCGATTCACCTACCGAGGCAAATTTTGAAATTAATGTAGAAGGAGATGAGAGAATGGAAGAGAAGGCAGATAAGTCTACAATAGATATCTCATGACCTCATGGTGTAGAAACAAAGGAGACTGAGCCTACATAGACTGAGGAGACATAGGAGCCTAAGGAGCAAGAGGCTATTCAAGCATTAGTACAGTTACTAAATGTCACACCTCTTTCACTTACTAAAACTAAGATTTTTGATACACATGAAAAATAGATAATTAATACTCAAAAGGAGTCATTTTCAATTAGTGGTGACATCGGTATATTGCAAGTAGAGCAAAAACTGAGTACCAGCACACCGAAGACTAAGAAGAAAAAGACACACAAGAAGAAAGAAAAGTCTCTGAGCATAGAAGTAACACTAGATGAAGTTATATTCATTCCAAAATGGGATACTGATAACTTTTCTTATGAGAAAATACAAATTTTGCAAGATTTATTGAAAAGGAAGAGCAAACAAGAGAAATTGAAAAGAGAACATCAACAAAAGTAGGTATTACATGATATAAAGGATATCTTTGTTGATGCATTTGATTTACAAGATATAAATGAGAAGACACCTATTATAGATCAATCGGTTCATATTGTTCAAAAGGTGAACAATGATGATATTGAAGCAAATGAGAGGCTCATGCAATGGTCTAAGAGGAAGTTTGAGACCAAAGTTCTTGAGAAAGTTGCAAAAGAGCTTACTATGAAATTGTTGGCAAGTGATAAATTTTGTGTGATATGATTCAATTTTTGGTTTTAATTTATGGAAACACATATGGAATATTGATCAATTGATCTGGAGTTAAGTTTTGGTGATTCTATTTTGGAATTGGCTAAGTACAAAGCAAAAATATAGAGGTATTTCGGGTATCGAAGATCGATATCGATGAGTTATGTCAAGCGAGCTTAGAGGGAGATAGTATGGGGTATGTATGACCTACATCTAAGATCAATTTGATTTTGGAAAAGTTTACAGAGAGTTACAGTGAAATGAAGACAGACGACAACAACAAAACAATGATACAAAGCAGTTGAATTGAAGCGATGATTTGGGGAGTATGACGTGGACTTCTGGCAAGCTAAGATAGATTATGATTGTTGGTAATATATATTTTTATTATGTAAGAGCGCTGACTATGTATTTGATATTTTCATTATTAATTGTATTTTGTATTGGGAGCCGACTATGTAATATTTGGTTAAGAGAGCTGACTTGGTATATATATATATATATATGAAGACTTTTTGAAGAGTGAAGTATGAATTGATGTACTGATGGAATATGTGATATGAGAGATGTGAATGGAAGAGTAGAGGGTTGAAAGAGATCATCAAAGAGCTATGAATGGAACTATCTAAGCATTGAAGATGCTTGTTTTGTTCATTACTGAGAACACTTTGTAACAGAAGTATATTGTAAGAGTTGTAAGCTTAGTTGGACCCTAACATGGTGTTTTATACCTTTGATAGGGTTTTATTCCTCTAACAAGGAATTGCACTATGTAATATTCAACTCCTAACAGGGCTAGGTCTCCTAACAGGGACATTATACTTTAGTACATGCTTGTGGGTACCATCCCCACCGGGGTTTTCTCTTGGCTAGGGTTTCCTCAACAATAAATAATGGTGTCATGAGTACTATGTTATTTGTTTATGTTCCTTTGATTTTAGTATGCTTATGGTTTATGTTGAATTGGTTTAAAGTTTATTTTAAGTGTTGTAATACTGATTCACCCCCCTCTTAGTATACTTAATCCTAACAATTGGTATCAGAGATTTTGGCCCTTGGAGAGAAAAATTAACAACTTAAGGGAGATCATAATGGATTCAGATAGTTTGCAAGAAAACTTTGAAGTTACACTTGAAGACCTTGATATGGAAAAAGAAGAAAATGATGACCTGAGATTCAAATTAAGGAGAAAAGATGGATTCATACAGAAACTAAAAGAACAACTTAAACTTTCTAGAAATCAGAGACAAGACTTTGTGGTTCAGATAAAAGAAGATTCAGACAATGATAATTCAGATCAGATGAAGCAACTTGAAGAAGAGTATGACACTCTGAAGCTTGAGAATGAAGCCATTGCTAAATAAATTCAATTTGAAAAGGATGCTAAAAACAATATTGAAGAAGCCTTGAAAAATGCAAATGCTTTGATGGAACAAATGAAGAATGAGGTTGACCATTACAAAAACAAGTATCTAGAATTGGAGAAATACAATTAGATCATAAAAGGTGAACTTGTTGAGACAAAGAAGCACATTGAGAAACTACACATGAGCAATGACTTGATCGATGAACAAAGAGATAGAAAGAAACCTAAAGGTGATATGACTGGTATTGGATTCAATGAAGCTGAATGTTCCAAGAATCAAGAAGAGAAACCAGATGCGAAATATTGATGCAGAAAAACCTAGTCTTGAAGAACCTAAAGAACATATCAGACCTTTCAGAGGTAGATGCTTTGGTTGTAACAAGTTTGGACACATGAAAAGAGACTACAGAGGTAATGCCCCTTTTATGACTTTTTCTAGTTATTATTTTAATTGTAATGCATATGGGCACAAGAAGGCAGATTGCAAGAAACTAAATCAATATGGATATAGAAAAGATAGTAGAGGAGAACATACAATGAAACCTACATGTTACAGATGTAATAACATTGGACACATTGTGAAGTTTTGTAAGCTACAAGTAAATCAGGATAGAAGACCTCCTATATGTTACAAATGCAACAATCTAGGCCATATAGCGGAGTTTTGCAGGTATAATGGAGTAAACAACAAAAGAGTACCACCTAGAAATACATAGAAGAATGAAAATGATATTGGTAAGAGTATTGCAGAATTAAAGAGTGATTTTGACAGTTGTTTCAAGAAAGAAGAGGATAACAACAGTGGAAAGATATGGAAGATCAAAGAGACAAGTGAGATATTGGTTCAGGGAGAGAGAATAGATGCTATTGGATCTTCAGATGATGGTAAAAAAGTAGAATCAACCTAATTGGTCGATCATGGCCTTAGGGGGAGCATTGGATAAAGATATCAGAATATATCTTGTCCCTGATTTTGAAGAGTGAGCTCTAGCGAGCTTATGTATGATCGTGGCTGACATCATGGAACTTATATTTAAGATTACAACATCAGATAATGTATATATTTTGATCGTGAGATTTATGACTGACTGGAATGTTGATATTGTGGCAACTAATCATGTAGTGGGTGTTGATATTGTGGGAAAAAGAAGACCGACATTGTAAAACCCTAAAATGGTCGATTTTAGAGGTTGCCCTAAAATACATGTTATAAGCGGCTGAGATGCATAATGCATTATAATGTTGGTGTACTATTTTTTTGGATAATAAGAAAGGTTGGATGGATGTGTAGGTGGACGTAGCCTAGGTTTTGGGTGAACCACGTTACATCTGTGTGTTATCTGTGTTAAGTTTTCTACTTCTTTTATTTTCAGCATATAATTATTTATTCTTATATTGTTTCAGATCTGTCAAGCTCTAACATGGACAACATTGAGTACTGTGAGATTTTATAACTTAACATTGTATAAAGCACTAAATGATTATCTATTTTGTTACCATTTGACGAGCAGTGACATAAGGTGATCAGAAAGCAAAGAGATTCAGACCATCTAGCAATTACTTTGCATGATCGATCGAAGCGAACACTTGGAATTCAAAGTGTGAAAGGTATTTACATTATCTACTTATACAAAAACTATGGATGTACCTATGTTTTTTGATGTTGTGGATAGACCTAGATATAAATTCAAGAAAAATCCTTTCAAATCCTATAAAGAAGACCCTGAAGGGGTGTTTTCCCAAACACCTCACGACGTCTTGCATGTTGAAGACATTAGGACATATATTCATTGCAAGTATGACATATTGGGCATTGATCACATTTCTACTAAAATGGAATACAACACTGAAAATGGAAAAATGAAAGACAAATTCAAACATGTTAATGAGTTAAACATTATGAAAATTCTAGATTTACACGAATTCAACGAAGAAGAATGGTTTAAGATATTGTTGAGCAGAGTACATGATCAGTTTATTTGGATAGGTGAACAACCTGTGAGGATATGCAGTGAATTGATACATGAGATTACTGTATTGGAAAATATTGGAATCATTCTTATGGCATAGAAACATGTTAAGAAGCAAGTTGAAACCCTAACACACTTGAAATGGGATAGGCAAGCTATGGCAGTTAATGACATCTTTTAGCAAGATGTGAGATTGATTACTATGTTACTTGGTTACAAATTTTACTATAGCAATAGACCTAATTCTGTATCTACTAGAGTTATTATGATATCCTATAGAATGGTGAATGAAAATACTAAGTATAACCTATGCAAAGTGTTGGCACAACAGTTTTTGGAGAATGTGAAGTTGATAAAGAAAGACAAATCCAAAACCTTCATATTTGGTTCACTTATAATGCACATGTACATACATATTGAGCATAGATTTCTAGGACTACACCCTAGTGGTTGGAGATTAGGGATGCCAATTGGTATTCAGATTTCACCGAGTTATCGAAGACAGAACAACACATGGGTTGATGGAGAACTGTTCGGAATGATTAAGATTCTTTAGAGGCAGATGAAAGAAAGATATAGGATCCCTAAAGACTTAGTTGAAAAGTACAAGGATACAATATGTTTCATGGTTGAAACTGATTGTGTATGCTTTGAGTTAGTAGTTCCTAGAAAGAAATGGTGTTATCCTATGGGATGTGAAGTTAGTTCAAAAATACTAACTATGCAGATTGAACATGTTCTGGCATCTGAGGTAGATACATCTGCGAAGAGATGGGGTACCTATGAAGAAAAACTAGCTAAGGTAAGAGAAGAATAGAATAGAGGCTTGAGGAAAAGAAAAGTGAAGAACATCATTCATTAATTTGGAGTAAAGGAAGGATTTACAGAGGAAGAGTTGAGGGAAGTAAAGAGGAAATTGGCAGAGTGATCTTCTAGATTGGAAAGTGTTAGTACTTCAACCCTTCCACATCCTGAAGTTGTGATGAAAACTATTGCACCTATCAAAGTCATTAATGTAGACACCCCTTAATCATCTTTGAAGACCTCATAGGAAGTAAAATTGGTTCCTAGAGTGAGCACTAGATCCACCAAACATAAATCACCACCTAAAGAACATAGGACTAAGAGAGAAGAGAAGAAAGTTGAAAGTGATAGACAAATATGGAAGTCTGACTTTAAAATGATTGAGAAGAGAGATACTGAGAAGGGAAAGTTGGTTACAATAGACAAATACTATGAAAGGTATGAGGAATCTGACAAACTTAAGATTGAAGATATTGTAGTAAATCATTTATTTGTTTTCAAGAAAAATCTATTGGAGATTGAGGGCAGTGTACCTGAAGATTTATATGGATGATTGGAAATAAGGAAACAATTAGCACATATTGAAGATGAGACTATCAGAAATCAAGTGATTGATAAGATGTTACCTGTGATATCTATGCAAGAAAGAGACAGAATATTCAAAGAACTAAAACATTTATTGAGGACTAAGGCAAGGCTAGTGAGAATCATGGCAAGAAAGTATGAAGATATTACTAAAGAGATTGAGAAAGCACTAGATCAGATACTTATGTCTACTATTCCTAAGAAGTCTACACCTACTAAGACTATAATGCCTACACCCTTAGGAATGGGAGGTAGTTCAAAAACAGGTGAGGCAAGTACTGAGAAAAGAGAAGATGACATGCAACCAAATTTCTATGTTTCTGGTGTGCCTATAACACTTGACACTTCTCATGATGAGAAGGACCCTTTCGAAGGAAACATTGACAGTACTATGGCTAGAGAGGAAGCACATAAAAAAAAAGAACTGAAACAGGAAGAACAAAAAAAGGAAGAAATGAAAGTGGAAGAGGAAGTACAGAAAGAAATGAAGAAGGAAGAAGAAACAAAAGATGAAGTCAAAACTGAGGTAAACACATCTTATATCCTATTGTTGGCAAGAAAAGAAAAACTTATAGATGTTGATGTTGATCACATGGATGAGGATGAGTTGGTAAGCTTAGCTTTCACAACACTTACTAAAGAAAAAGAGACATCGGAGCAGAAGAGTGACAAGAAGACTAAAGTAATATCTAGGGCAATTGATACTGTGAATAAATTGCTTCCAGTACCTATTGTTTTCCAAAGCAGAGATGATATAGAAAACTTGAAGATGACACTTGATGAATTTGATGGTCACTATGAGAACTTAGTGAAGATTGCAGAAGATAAGGAAAAGAAGAGCTACTTAGAGAAGAAACTAATTGAAGTTTGCCAAACTATTTCATGGGACTTGGGCATTCTAAAAACTATTACAAAAAATGCTAAGAGTTATGTTGCACATGACAGGAAGTTATTTAGTTATTGCATGAACCCAATCAGACATGTTTAGAACATTAAGGACATTATTGCTAAGGACAAGGCAACCTTGAACAATATGATGGACAGTTGTGAGATCTCCTCACAATCTATGATGGAGATGGAAAATGAAGTAACAAGAATTTTGGATAAGCTAAATGTGTTGGATATTGAGAAAGGGAGAGTCATGACAAGGTTTAGTTTGTTGAAGAGTTTAATCAATCCTAAGCTATCAATTCTTGAAACCCACTTATCTGACATGGAGAAGACTGCAGAAGCATTAACAAACTCTATGCCCACAATGTTGAAAGCAGTAGAGACAACATCATTTGCACTAAATGGACTAATTCATGTTATTCAGTTATTGATTAATTCATGGAGTCTAGAAGTGAAGATCTTGGAAGACTCTTTTCAAGATATTCTAAAAATGGTAAGAAAACACTAGTCTAATTACTTTTTATGCACCTTTATCATTGTTTCCAAAGGGGGAGAAGAGAAGAGAGAAAAAAAATTGGAGAAGAGAAGAACAAAAAAATAGTATATAAGAAAAATAAAAATGGTTAGAGGAGAAGAGAGAAGAAGTAAAATGAATAAGGGATAAGAAGAAGAAATACATAAGAGACAGGTTTTATTTTTGTTGGAACACTTAGTCAATTTTTGTTAAGTGTTTCCATCAATGCCAAAGGGAGAGATTTTTGGCAAGTGATAAATTTTGTGTGATATGATTCACTTTTTGGTTGTCATTTATGGCAACACATATGGCATATTGATCGATTGATCTGGAGTTAAGTTTTGGTGATTCTATTCTAGAATCGGCTAAGTACAAAACAAAAATACATAGGTATTTTGGGTATCGAAGATTGAGATTGATGAGTTATATTGAGGGAGCTTAGAGGGAGATACTATGGGGTATGTACGAACTACATCTAAGATCGATTTGATTTTGGTAAAGTTTACAGAGAGTTACAATGAAATGAAGACCAATGACAACAATAGAACAATGATACAGAGCAGTTGAATTGAAGTGATGATTTAGGGAGTATTACGTGGACTCCTAGAAAGCTAAGATAGATTATGATTTTTTATAATATATATTTTGATTATGTAAGAGCGTCGACTATGTATTTGATATTTGCATTATTAATTGTATTTTGTATTGAGAGCCGACTATGTTATATTTGGTTAAGAGAGCCGACTATGTTATATTTGGTTAAGAGAGCCGACTTGATATATATATATATATATATATATATGAAGAATTTTTGAAGAGAGAAGTATGAATTGATGTACTGATGGAATATGTGATATGATAGATGTGAATTAAAGAGAAGAGGGTTGACAGGGATCATTAAAGAGCAATGAAAGGAACTATCTAAGCATTGAAGATGCTTGTTTTGTTCATTACTGTGAACACTTTGTAACAGAAGTATATTGTAAGAGTTGTAAGCTTAGTTGGCCCCTAACATGGTGTTGTATACCTTTAACAGGGTTGTATTCCTCTAACAAAGAATTGTACTATGTAATATTCAGCTCCTAATAGGGCTAGGTCTCCTAGCAGAGACATTATACTTTAGTGCATGCTTATGGGTACCATCCCCACCGGGGTTTTCCCTTGGCCAGGGTTTCCTCGACAACAAATAATGGTGTCATGAGTATTGTGTTATTTGTTTATGTTCCTTTGGTTTTAGTATGCTTATGGTTTATGTTGAATTGGTTTAAAGTTTATTTAAAGTGTTGTAATACTGATTTGACCCCCCTCTCAGTATTACTTAATCCTAACAAAAATAGGTTGCACTTTCTGATCTGGTAAGCAATTTAGAGGAAGTTGTACAAAATGTTCATTCTTTGTACAAACAAATTTGTTATGTAGAATTATTTACAAAGGAGAATCAACAACTTATTGAGAAGCTTCAGTTAGATTTGAAGTCAACGAGAGATTCATTGAGAATGGATGCAAGTTCTAGCTCCATTCATTTTATCAGGTTGACTCATTCCCAAGGTAGACTAGCTGAGCTAATGGAAAATGATGGTAGAGTAAGGGAAAAATTGATCTTTATTCAAACCATGTTGATACCTCATTTGGAGGTCATGCAGAGAGAATTGATAGTTGCAAAGGAATTAGCATAAAGAGATCCTCCTCTCAATATTGCAGAAAGTTTAGTTGATCTAGCTGCTCAGCTAGAAGTGAAACTATAGGTTTTGGATTCTATGTGATCTAGTTGGGACAATGCATTGGCAATGATTCTACAGCTCCATAAACCATTTTTAGATAAGTACTCTCTAAGCCCTACACCCCCAACAACCAAGAGGTACAAAAACAAGGGGGAAATAAATGAAGACAAGGGGAAATAGCTTATGAGAAGAAAGGTATGCCATATAGTTTTGTTATATTTTTGAAGTTTTGAGTATGTCAGAAGTTTTGTACATATGATGTATATGTAGTGAAGTCTTTATGAAGACCGATTCATAACCTTAGGGGGAGTACTAGAGTACTTGAGTACTATTTTTTTTAAGGTACTGAAAACTCATGAAAAATTATTTTTTCCACTAATGTCAAAGGGGGAGATTGTTGATCTCCAAGTTATGTTGTCTATTAGTGTCACACACTTAGTCATTATCAAGGCAGGTTGGTCAATCATCACTGCAACCGAGCCATCTCACTAAGGAAAAGTAATGTATGTACTGAGTAGTAGTTACTACCGAGAAAGTCAATGGTTGCCTGATGTAGAGGCATCTCGACCCTAGAGCATTATGGTAAATTTCATACCATTGTAATGTCTTAGTTTTTTTTTAATTTTGTGGGGCCATGTCTAAGAGATGATTAAATAGAGTAAAAGTACATTATAATGTGTTAAAAGAGTGGGAATGCTTAAAATAGCATTGTAATTTATGAAAGAGTGGGAATGTCAGGTAGATAGGTGGTTTTCATAACTACCTTAGAAATCTCCATAAATCAAGACAAAAGTAACCAATTAGGGGGGCCGATAGAAGAGAAAAAGAGAGATGGAAGAAAGGCTCTCTGGCGGCAGCCAGAGAGCCAACGCATTTGTAATTGTAGTATTATTATAAAGAAGTTTATTTTGTAAGAGATTCAGTTATGCTATGCTTGCCGTATGAATTTTTTGTAGTTCAGTTTCTGGTTATGATATTTCTTTTATGATAGATGTTTGAGAATATTGATTCAAAACCAATTTTTGAAGTCATGGTTTTATGTGCTAAGGAATTGATTTGAAATCGATGGTTAAATTATTGAATGTATTATGTTTGGAAATGGTTATTTTTCAAGAACCGTTGCACAACTCCTGCAGTGGTTGCAAACTATCAGGAAGGTGGTTGCAATTTGGTTGTGCCACGCGAGAGACCAAAGAATAAGTTTTGATGACCTTGTTTGAAGGAGTCCCGAGGGCTCTAAGTGTTGTGTTAGTTGTTTTAGAACCATTGAATGATATTAATTATCAGTCCTGAGTGACAAATGATGAGCCTCATGTTGCATGTTTGACCTTTGAGAAGAAAAAGGTGGTGAACTGCCGCTACATGCTTGTGCGTGTTGAAACTATGGAAAAGAAACCACCAAAGATATTTTGGAGAGCTTTCTTGAGAAGAAAAGGTGGCGGCCCGTGCTTGATGTATTCTAACTATGCTCATGATAGTGGTACGATAGAACCACTAAGGTGGTAGAATGAGAGTAGAGACCTGTATGATATTGGTGCAGTGTGACTTGAAGATGGAAGAAGCCGAGTGTTATGTGGAAGGAGGTGGCAAATATATTATGTCTACAGATGCTTGAGCTATGACCCACATGGTGATGGGAAATTCCATGCTTGTGTCAGAATGACTCATAGATAGGAGTGGTCATATAGAGATAGAATCAAATGATGGTGTATTCATTGTTAGAGTAATCTTTAGTAATTACTCTTTAGTGCTTAAGTTAGACTTAGGAAAGTTTCCTTTTCTGAGTTAGTTTCCCTTTTAGGGTTTCGGTATCCTTTATAAGGATTGACCAGCTTTCATTT
>MU227748.1:2281950-2292305 GCA_018584345.1 Thuja plicata
TGCAGATGATTTTTCTCAATCCATGAAGGAAGTTCATGAGCAAGTAAAGAAGCAGCTCCAAGAGGCTACACAAAAATTAAAAGCTAGAGTTGATGAAGGAAGAAAAGATCTTCAGTTTGCTGTGGGTGATCTTGTGATGGTACATCTTAACAAGTCCAAATTGCAGAAGGGATTCCCCACCAAGCTGCAGATGAGGAGGATTGGTCCTTGCAAGATTCTTGCAAAGTATGGGCAAAATGCCTATAAACTAGACTTGCCAACAGATTTGGCAATAGCTCCTATTTTCAATGTGCATGATTTAGTCCAGTACAAAGGATCTACACCAGTAAATGTTGGGTTATAGTCAGATAGTAAAGAAATAGTAGCAAATGTTCAACTTACCCTTGCACCAGCACCTATAGCAGTCAAGATTTTGGACTCTCGGGTGAAGAAAAAGACTAGGCTTGGTAGTATGGTGCAGGAGCACCCTTGAGATGGAGGTCTCATGTTATTTTTGGGTTGTGAGAGTGTGAAAGACCCTCTTGTAGGGAAATGTGAATACATAAGGTCAAGTGGACCAAGGGTGATTAACTAGGTTTTAGTTTTGCTCTCTGATTTGTGAAAATAGCTCTATTTGGCTCCATTTAATGAATTGTACTTGATGATGTCACCAAATGTTAGGATGATGTCATGGAGGTTCTTAGGGCCCTTGGATACCTTAGGTGGTCTATCTAAGGTTAGATAGGTTAGATAAGTACCTAACCACTTGAAAAGTGCAAAGATGGAAAAGATGTAAAAATGTTGCTATGCAACATTAGCAACTTTGAAAAGTTGCTGACAACATTTTTTGTTGTTTAGAGGGTTTCAAAGTTGAGACTATTTTTGAACCCTTAGAAGGAGTGAAACATATGTGTGGAGAGGATATAAGGTGGAAAAACCCTAATTTGGGCAGCGAAAAGACATTGTACGGATTTTGGTAGTTGGTAGCAGAGCAATTTTAATGAAAGAGCAGCAGTATTGAAGCATTTCTTGGATTTCCATTATATTTAATGGATTAGATTAGGGACTGTGACTATTGGATACCATTTTTGTGCATGTTAAAAATCTTTTTCAATAGTTAGTTTGATTTGTAGTTGTTTTTTCTTTGTAGTTTGTAAATTCTTTTTGTTTTGGACTGTTTGCTGTCCAGTTTTGACCAAGGAGCAAAGATGTGGACCTAACTCTAGTTCCCACCATTGGTTTTGTACAGCCACCTAGGAATGGAGACTAGGTCCATGGAGCTTAGAGATTCTGGAAGGAGGAACTCTGGAAATGCATGCAAGCATTTTTAAGAACTTGCCCTAGGCGAGCTAGTTGAAGAGCCCGGTTAGGAAGAGCAAGTGACAGTTAGTTTAAAAGTGCAGGGGGTTGTTTGCATGAGCCAAAAGGGCCATGAATGTATTAAATGATGCTATGCAGGTACTCATCAAGGTGGAGGAGTGCCCAAGACATCAACTTGCCAAGTTTTGAAGCCAAAGTCTTAAAGCTGGTCCAAAACCAAGAAAGAAGCCATTTTCAAGAAGTAGGGTGTACAGACAGTACTGGACCCTAAGACCTAGAAAATCCTTGTGGGTTTTTGCTTTAATTGAAGGTTGTATAAAGGAATTTGGGGTTCCTTTGAAGTTTTTGTACTGAAAAAGTGTTGTCCTACAATTTAGGAGGCCTAATTGGTGGAAAAAGGCTACAAGGCCTTAAAGATAGGAAATTGGAACTCGATGGAGAAGTGGCTCAACTTGGAGTCTTAAAACCCATGTTGCAATCCAAGATTGTAGTGAAATGAAGCCCTCGACCTCCTGCAACTCGATTTCATGGTTAGGGCTTGGAAGGGATAGATTTGAGAAGTTCTTGTAGAACACAAGAATGGTGACCTTAACAAGATAGGAAGAATTCTTGGTTGGAGGGAAGGATTGAATCTTTCCAGTGAGAAAGGGTGGATTGAGGAAGCCCTAGAGGCCTAAGAAGAGTTTCAAGAAAAATCAGAAGGTAACCAAGGAGTCTCCCTATCAGAGTGGTATCAAAGCGAGCGAAAGGTCTGGGTAGTCAGATATTGTGAGACAAAATTTGACCCATCTAGCTGCAAGAAGGAAATAAGTTCCTGGAGAGTTTGTGTGGGAAGATAGGTGAGTTCTGTCCTAACCATTCTCCAACAGAGATACGTCTAGAGTAGGGTGCCAAGAGAAACCACTGAAGAGAGTGTGGAAGTGCATCACCGGACTGAGTCTATTGTTGGGTAAGATGGATGGTTTGTGTTGGGTAGTTTTTGTTGTGCAACGTTGCGAGAGATGGAGTCAGTTTTAGCATCAGAGAGCACACCAAAAGTGTGTGCAAGGCGCCAGCATGATACCAGGCATTTCCATAGGGACATGGAAATATTTTCTCAATGGGAGTATGATGCAGAGGCATCTCAACCCTAGAGCATTATGGTAAATTTCATACCATTGTAATGTCTTAGTTTTTTTTAATTTCGTGGGGCCATGTCTAAGAGATGATTAAATAGATTAAAAGTACATTATAATGTGTTAAAAGAGTGGGAATGCTTAAAATAGCATTGTAATTTATGAAAGAGTGGGAATGCCAGGTAGATAGGTGGTTTTCATAACTACCTTAGAAATCTCCATAAATCAAGACAAATATAACCGATTAGGGGGGCCGATAGAAGAGAAAAAGAGAGATGGAAGAAAGGCTCTCTGGCGGTAGCCAGAGAGCCAACACATTTTTAATTGTAGTATTATTATAAAGAAGTTTATTTTGTAAGAGATTCGGTTATGCTATGCTTGCCGTATGAATGTTTTGTAGTTCGGTTTCTGGTTATGATATTTCTTTTATGATAGATGTTCGAGAATATTGATTCAAAACCAATTTTTGAAGTCATGGTTTTATGTGCTAAGGAATTGATTTGAAATCGATGGTTAAATGCTTGAATGGATTATGTTTGGAAATGGTTATTTTTCAAGAACCATTGCGCAACTCCTGTAGTGGTTGCAAACTATCGGGAAGGTGGTTGCAATTTGGTTGTGCCATGCGGGAGACCAAAGAATAAGTTTTGATGACCTTGTTTGAAGGAGTCCCGAGGGCTCCAAGTGCTATGTTATTTGTTTTAGAACCATTGAATGATATTAATTATCAGTTCCGAGTGACAAATGATGAGCCTCATGTTGCATGTTTGGCCTTTGAGAAGAAAAAGGTGGTGAACTACCGCTACATGCTTGTGCGTGTTGAAACTGTGGAAAGGAAACCACCAAAGATATTTTGGAGAGCTTTCTTGAGAAGAAAAGGTGGCAGCCCATGCTCGATGTATTCTAACTACACTCATGATAGTGGTACGACAGAACCACTAAGGTGGTAGAATGAGAGTAGAGACCCATACAATATTGGTGCAGTGTGACTTGAAGATAGAAGAAGCCGAGTGTTATGTGGAAGGAGGTGGCAGATATATTATGTTTGTAGATGCTTGAGCTATGACCCGCATGGTGATGGGAAATTCCATGCCCATGTTGGAATGACTCACAGATAGGAGTGGTCATATATAGATAGAATCGAATGATAGCGTATTCGTGGGATGTAACATTCATCAAATATGGAAGAGTCGGTTCAGCGAAGAATCATGGAGCATGATTTTAAGTTGATGTTATATTGGAATTATTAATATGAGAATATGAAGCATTTTGAGGCCCTAAATCGATATGTCTATGGAGAAAGACACTATAATATGGAGATTAAAGAGAGATTATGGAGAAGGGTTCTCTCTTGTTGGTCGGTGACCGAAGAGAGAATCAGTGAAAAATTTGAAGAATGCAGAGATAAAGATATCTTAGATGCAGATTCCAACAAGACAATGAAGTTTTTGCAGAAGTAGATGAATGAAATCATTTACTCCGCATCATTTCCGAGTACTTAATAGTTTCCGAGCAGAATGAATGTCGAGTTTCATAGAATAGTTAGTGTCAAGTGACAACATATGTATATGTCAAGCAAGATAGTTTGGACCGAGCACCAGAGTTTTCATATGTCGAGTAAGATAGTTTTTGTATGTGTTTGGAATGGCACAAACACTTAGGTAAACTGTTTTGGCCGAATTCTATGTAGAATTTAATGATCATTCAAGATATTTAATGGATTTAATTATGCACTATGGCTAAGATCATTAATCCCTATACATGCAATGCAACCAATCAAAAAATAGGAATGCTTAAGCAAAAAAAGTGATGAATCTAGATCGTTGATCTTGACCTGGAAGCTTCATCAAGTATCTATATAAGGAATGCTTCAAACCCTAATCTAATATGTAGATAAGAAGAGCAGAGATCATGGTGTAGGAGCACCTAGGATAAATCCTATCCCTAGGTTTTGTTGTAGATTGTATTGACCCTAGCCAAGTCAGTTGTTTTCTTTTTTTCCTTAGAAGGTCTTACATGTTTGTACCTAGTTGGATTAGACTAGGATCAATCCAACTAGATATTTAAGGTTTTGAGTGTGTTTAGTGTAATTTAGCCTAAAATGGGAATTTGGGGTCAAGAAGCCTAGAATGATTAAATTGGATTATATTTGTGCCTAAGAAGGCCTTGATGATGTTTCTACATCATGTCATAATGATTGGAGGTCATTAAACTAAGTTGTAGGCGAAGATGTAAAAGTTGCTAAAATGTTGCTTGACAACATTTTATAACTTTGCAATGTTGCTCGACAACATTGTCAAGTTTGATTCCATTCAATAAGTGGAAAATTTAGTTAGTGTAACTGGCCTAAAAACATGGAAAAGGTATATCAAACCATGAGGAGGCCCATTTCCCGAGACTAGGTGGTATGAAGAAGAATTGAAGTTGTCTAATTTTGCTTTGTAGCTCTGTGTTCAGTATACAGTGAATGTTTTTGCTTTCATGTACTAGTTAATGTATTGAATAATCAAGTTTTGTCTTTGATTATTGTAGTTAGGATAGTTTCAGTACATTTTGCTTTGGTAAGAAGTTTCTAGGTGTTTATTTTCATAGGTTAGGAAATTATTTTGTTAGTGTACAGTCTGTTGGTGTTGTTCAGGCAGTTTTGAGGAAAATGCCTCCCCCATAAATCTCCACCATGCATTTCATCATGGAATGGAGGAATATGGAAGGGGATCCTTTGTATAATGTGTCTACAGTAGGAGAGGTTCAGGAAAGTTTTCAGTTAATTTTCATGGCAAGCCCTAGGAAAGATTGGAGTGCCCGGCTAGGATATTGCTATTGATTTCTGGTATTTGATTGTAGGGATACCATTGGGAGAAAGAAACCAAGAAATTTTTTGTAAACCTAGAGGTCATATAGACCCCTCCTAGGAAGGAGAAGGCTCTACCAATCAATCTTGATACATTTCCAAGCATAAATCATCTGACTGCACTTATTTAGCCCACTTAGCCCTAGCTATCCTTAATTATAGGAATCTATTATATGGATACCCTAGGATCCTAAGACCTCCAAAATACTTTGAGTCTTTGAAAAGGGTATCCAAATCCCCACTTTGTTTTTGGGGTTATTTTGCAAGAATTGGGAAAAACCTGTCAGATAGGGCTAGTAGAGGCATTAGGCCTAAAAGTCAAGATTGAAGGTAAATTGGGAGATCATTTGGAAAAGTTATGTTACCCAGTCACCAATGGGATCATATGGAGCCTAGGAAGATGTTGAAAATGAGAATTATCCTTGTAGACACTTCTGGATTTGATAAGTTGAAAATGTACTTGGAACCATCCAAGGAGTGAAAGAGTATAATGTAATTTGGTGATAGTTGTCTCCTTGTGAAGAAAAATAGTTACCTACTCTCAGAGTGGTATTGTATTAGTCCAAGACTAATGTAGTAAGGACTTAAGAGAACCTAAGAGGAAGCATAGGGTCTTGAGAAGGCTAGGAATAGTTTTGGTTCCTAGGAAGCTTGTGCAAGCACACTTGGTCACATCTATCAGATTGGTATCAGAGCCAATAATATTTGGCTTGTGGTGAATGTTTCAACCAGAAGAGTAAGTAGGAGAGTCTACAATGGTGATAAATGTAGAGTTGAAAAAGAAAGTGGATGAGAAAGAAGAAGAGAATATATTTCTCAGAGAAAGATTGGCACAATTGGAACACAAAGTGGACCAAGTAGAAGAAAAGACTGAGGAAGTGAAAGATAAAGTTGAAGGAAAGAGTAAGGAGATTTCCTTAGATGATGAGGTCCCTGAAGATGACCCTGGCCTCACTGAAGAACCATTCTTAAAAGCACTAAAGGATTTGAGTGGTAAGGAATTAGAAGGAGTTCCTATCTTCACTAGAAAGATGGAACTAGAGATAGTCCTAGATTGGATTGAAGGGATAGAAAATCACTTTTAATGTGATGGTATAACTAAGGCACTAGAAGTGAAAGTATTAAAGGCTAGGCTAAGAGGATCTGCACTCACTTGGTGGAAATTTATCCAAGAAGAGAGAGAGAAGGAAGGAAAGTGTAAAGATATAAAAGTGTATAAAGAGGTAATTATTTTATTTAGGATGAAATGGTTGTACATCTAAATAATATCCTTTACATATGAAAAGTTGGGGAAGGTAAGATTCTCCTCTTAGCCCCAAATTCACAAAGGAAAGATCCAAATTGATTAACCACAAGAAAATGGTCAATGCAAAAATGAATCAATCGATTAGAAATGAGAAGAAAGAGGAAAACCTTACATTCCATTTTGGAGGAGAGTGTGTAATAGATATGAAATGATTAAAATCTTAATTGAAATGAATTGAAGATAAATACTAACCTCAAAGTATAGCAGATATGGAAATTGTTGTTTTCTAGTGTCTATACTAAGTTTATGGAAATTTTGCAACCTTCCCTAGTCTAGAAACACAGAGATGGAGAAAACCCAAAAATCATTTTCTTTTCTAAGCAAGGTCGACCTTGACCCAAATACAAGGGCACAATTGTACCCCTTTATATTGATCTTGACCTGCACTACTCCGATGAAAAATCTTTTTGTAGATGCCAAGAATCTTCTTTATAATTTGTTGTTCCGTACCTATACCTACAAGAAAAAAGGGTTTTTTTGTTGTTTGGGTGGGGGATTTTCCTTGGTCAAACCCCAATTTTGGAATTAACCTTGAAATAGAATTGAAAATTGCAGTAATAAACAAAGTAAATAGAAACAATTCACCTTGCTTATGTTGAAACCCTTGTGGAGGATTCGAATACTTGAATCTACAAGTATGGATGCTCCAAATGGATGTAGAATTGTAGGATGTCTCAAATCAATTGTCTTTAGATATTCAACATCAATCTTGAATGGATCTTGGAATAGGAAGAAGATTGAATGTATATGGATGGAGAAATCTTCAAGAAGAGGGATCCATAGAGCTTGAATCCTTCAATGGCTACTAATGGATCTCCTTGATGAATTGAATCTTGAATACTTGAATGCTTGAATGCTTGAAAGTAGATGATCACTTTGATAGATTATGTATAGATGATCCTTATTGAAAATGAGAGGAGAAGGCTTCCTTATATACTAGTCTAGGGAACAAACTTCTAAAGAGTCTGACATATGAGAATTAAATTCCAATTAGGCTCATAACCCTAAAAGTGGACCTATATTGAATATCTTTTTAAGAGTCGCCACTTTGAAGCCTGAAACAGCCGACCCGGAAGCAGGAAATAATTCTTTCCAAACCCTGACATCCAAAAATCTTTGAAATTTTAAATTTAGACCTTAGGTTAAGGTTAAGGTTAAACTTGACCTAGGTCAGGGTTGAGGTCGACCTTGACCCAGAAAGTTGACCTTGACCTTGAGGTCAAGAACCTCAAAATCTCAGAGCAGGATACCAGAAACAAGTAGAAGAGAAGTGGAAAACAGGGCAGGATAGGGGAAAATCTAGATCCAAGTCAAAGACCCATTCAAGGCGTTTGAAATGACCCCAAATCACTTACTCAAAGGGCTAAACTAGTCCTAAATGGAAGTGCTTCCATTTTCCAATGATATATAAAGAAACCCATAGCCACTTGTAAAGCTATGGTAACAAATATAAGAGAAGCATATGTACTTGAAGATTATGAGATTTAGTTGCATAAAAGGAGACAAAGTCTTAGGCAAAAAGACTTGAATGTTAAATCTTACACTGAAGAGTTTCAAAGGCTATGTATGAGATCAAGGGTTGCAGAAGAAGAAAGTGTGAAGGTAGTTACATACCTTAATGGTCTAAAGTGGACCATACAAGATGAAATAATTTTCTTACTCCTACCACTATCTAGAGATGCCACCAACATTCCATAAAGGTGGAAGAGAAGTTGAGAAAGAAGAAAGACTCAAGCAATACAAGAGGCAGAGGTAGAGGAAGAGATAATCGAGGACAAAGAAGTGGATATGGTGGTAGAAGTTCAGAGTGCAAGAACCAAGGAGAGACCAAATTAACTAAGAAACAAGAAGGGAGTCCAAGCAGAGGAAACTCGAATAGAGGAAGATGCTCTAATAACAATTGGAGAGGGAGGAACAATTGTCAAGGGAGAGGTTCCTACTTTACAAACATGAAATGCTATCACTGTAGCCAAATGGGAAACCTGCATATAGGTGTCTAGATAAAGGTTCTACTTCCCAAGGAAATGATAAGGGAGTCAACATGGTTCAATAGGAGACTAGTGGTGGAAGAAAACACCCTGAGGTACCTTTGGAGTCAGAAGAGGGAGAGAAATTAATGATGATAAGGACACTGATTAAGGAACCAGTGAAGGAGGAACCAAGTCAAAGGAGGTCACTGTTTAGAGTAAAAGGTAAAATGATGGGAAAGGTGTGTAGATTCATCATAGACTCAGGGTATACTGAAAGCATAGTGTCAAAGGAGGCAGTTAGCAAGTTAAAGATGAAAAGGATCCCACATAGTAACCCATACAAGGTTACTTGGTTGAACAAAGGGAAACATGTCCTTCTGAATGAACAAGCATGGGTGGACTTCTCTATTGGAAGATAAAAAGACAAGGTATTGTGTGACATCCTACCTATGGATGCATGCCACCTTCTACTTGGTAGACCATGGAAATTTGACAGACAGGTCATTCATGATGGAGTAAAGAATGCATATTCTTTCAAGAAGGATGGTGTGACTTTCAAAATATAGTCACTATTAGAGGAAGGAGAAATGAAGTCCTCAGGTCCCAATGTCCTTATGGTCAATGAAAAGGAGTTCATAGAAGCCTTAGAGGAAGGAGATGGATTGGGTTTAGCACTGGTGCTGAAACCTAAAGAAAAAGATGCAGACAAAATAGTGAAGAAGACAAAGGTACCAAAGGAAGTGCAAGAGTTGATGCAGGAATACAAGAGTATAGTAAGTGATGGACAACCATCTACCCTACCCCCTAAGAGAGTTTTTAGTCATCAAATTGACTTTATCCTAGGAGATAACCTTCCAAATAAAGCAGCCTATAATATGACCCTCAACAAAATGAGGAAATTGCCAAGCAAATTCAAGAACTCCTAACTCAAGGTCTCATTAGGAAAGCATTAGTCCTTGTGCAGTTCCCACTATCTTAGCACCAAAAAAGGGAGGAAATTGGAGGCTTTGCATTGATTCAAGGGCCATAAACTAAATTACCATTAGGTATAGGTTCCCTATCCCTAGGATAGAAGACCTAATGGATTGTTTAGGAGAAGCAAAGTATTTTACCAAGATTGACCTAAAGAGTGGGTATCATCAAATTAGGGTCAATGAATGGGATGAATGTGTTGGTGCCCAAAAATCCTGAATTGAATTTCCTTTGGACTTGCCAATCCAATGATGGGAAATCCAATTATTTTTGGCCAACTAATGAGAATAATCGATTATGATCCTCTTCCCCTATGCTTCTGGTTTGTAGGACCAAGGCGGGTGAACCTTCACCTGAACAGGATTTTTATAGCAGATAACCTGTGGATGGAACTCAAACTTCTGTCTCTCAAAGTATGGCAAGGAACTTGAAATAAATATAACTGAAATCAATATATCATGAACTGTAAACTGAAATACTTTAAGTAATTGAAAGAATGTTTAGTAAATGTGTATGTAATTTGAAATGAATAGATAGATAAGATATCACAAAGCTATAAACAATGAATTGAATAACTATAATCCAAATAATGATTAGACCAGTGCATATTCTACCATGGGCAATAGAGTCAATATCATTCCAATCTTATGTTCATCCTCAGAGACAGTTTTACAAGAAAACTTATCACTTCAAAGGTGTTATGGAATGTACATGAAACCTAAAAAAAATTCAGAGATATTTCAAAAGGGTAATACTTCTCAGATGACAGACCAATTGACTAAGGCCTCAATCAACAGAATTTAACCATGCAAAATGAGAAAACCAATTGAAAATATAGACTA
>MU227748.1:2296138-2328242 GCA_018584345.1 Thuja plicata
CCTTTTTAGGGTGAAAAGACACAACTCTTATTACAAATTATTTTGAAAAAACAATAAACTAACTAAAAAATAACTACCTAACTTTCGGATTTGGCTTTGGTTGAAAATCTAAAACACCTTGTGAAAATCTAATATTTCTGCTGGAGATAGGAAATTAGATTTCTCGAATTGGGTACTTTTTAGATTTTTAGAATTCAACCATCTTTATCCTCTGTCAAAATCATCTATGTAGCAGGTCTAAATTCCAACATTTTCTGAAGGCTTCGATTAGTTAGTTCTATTTATTTGTGTCATAAAGCTTCCGTCCTTTGATATTTATTTTTATGGAGAAACATGCCTCTTGATAGTGGATTGGGACTTCTAAATTATCAAAAATTAGGGTACCACCAGAATGGAAGACAACCTTCAAAACTAAAAAAGGTTTATATGAATGACTTATGAAGCCATTTGGGCTATCTAATGCCCCATCTACATTCATGAGACTTATGAACAAAGTCCTAAAAGACTAAATTGGAAAATTTGTGGTAGTGTATGTAGATGATATACTAATATATAACAAGACTAAAGAGGAGCATCTTAGATATCTGCAAATTGTTTTCAATAAGTTGCATGAAGCAGGAGCTGGTGTACCTTGGGTTTTTATTGTCTCAAGGCAATATCAAAATGGATTCAAGCAAGGTAGAAGCCATTCTTAACTGGCCTACTCCAAGGCTACAACCAAGGTGAGAAGTTTTCATGGTTTAGCTCAATACTATAGGAAATTCATTAAGCAATTCAGTGTTATTTGTGCTCCTATGTTAGATACTATTAAAGGAGGGATGAAAACCAAATTTGTTTGGAATGAGCATGCTAACCATGGATTTGAACAACTAAATAAGAAGATTTCCACTCAACCAATCCTAACACTACCAAGTTTTGAGAGGTTATTCACAGTTGAGTGTGATGCTAGTAATGTTGCCATTGGAGCTATTTTGAGCCAAGAGGGAAAAACAATGGATTTTCACACTGAGAAGCTTAGTAATGCTAAGAAGAAGTACTCTTCTTATGACTTAGAGATGTATGCTCTATTCCAAGCACTAAGGAAATGGAGGCACTATTTTCTTCCTAAGGAGTTTGTGGTGTATTCAGACAACCAGGATCTTAGTTTCCTAAACTCCCAAGACAAGCTTAGTCACAAGAACATGAAATGGGTGCAATACTTGTAGGATTACACCTTCAATATCAAGCACAAGAAAGGACTGCAAATGAAAGTAGAAGACACTTTAAGTATAAGATTTTTGACAATACAAGAAGTACAATTGCAAAGCATGGGTATTGAAAGTTTTAAGGACCTATATGCTGAGGATGAAGAATTTGTAGAGATCTACAAGGTATGTAAGGAGCATAAGAACCACTTGCATGGTGATTTTTATGATTACACTTTGCAAAGTGAATTTTTGTTTAAAGGGAGTTAGTTATGTCTCCCTAGGGGATCAATTAGGGAAATTATGATTCAAGAGAATCACAATGGTGCACTTAGTGGTCATTTTGGAGTCAATAAGACCCAAGAGTTAGTCCAAAGGTTTTACTTTTGGCCAAGGATGAACTTAGATATCAGGAGGTATGTGGAGTGTTGTGTAGTGTGTCAAAAATCCAAAGGCACATCCTCCAATGCAATTCTTTATCAACCCCTTCCCATCCCAAGTAGACCATGGGAATGCTTGAGTATGGATTGGTTTGTAGGGTTACCAAGGACCAAATAGGGGTTTGACAATATATATGTTATAGTAGATAGGTTTAGCAAGATGGCCCATTTTTTTCCTTGCAAGACAATACATGATGCTTGTCAAATAGCTCACCTATTCTTCAAAGAGGTTGTAAGAATTCTTGGCTCACCAATGAGCATAGTGTCAGACAGAGATACAAAGTTCATGAGCCCTTTTTGGAAGACACTTTGGAAAAAGCTAGGAACCAATATGTCCTTTGGGTTGGCATATCACCCTCGGACAGATGGTCAAACTGAGGTGGTTAATAGGAGTCTAGGTAACCTCCTAAGGTGCTTAACTAAGGAGTATGGTCAAGCTTGGGACCAACTCATTAGACAGACATAGTATGCATATAATGATACTGTCAACTGGACAATAGGAAAAAGCCCCTTTGAAATCACTTATGGATTACACCCTAGAGGGATATTTGAACTCATGGAGTTAAAAGATGGCACTAAAGGGAGTGGCTATGCAAAATATTTTGCACAATCTATGAAGGAAGTGCATGAGATAGTAAGGAAGACTTTGACTGAGAATACAAAGAAGATAAAGCACAAAGTGGATGAAAGAAAAATTGATATCCAATTCCAATTAGGGGATCTTGTAATGGTCCATTTGAACAAGGAAAGATTGCAGAAAGGAGTGCCTAATAAGCTACAGATGAGAAGGATTGGCCCATGTATCATTCTGGCCAAATATGGCACCAATGGATATAAGGTGGAACTTCCAGAGGATATTAGTTTATCTCTTGTGTTCAATGTGGTAGATTTGGTTTCATACAAAGGTCCTATGTCATATCCAAATTATATTTTGACTGAGGTGATACAAGAAGTGGAAGGACTGAACTTACCCTCTACACCTTCCAAGGAAGCCGAGCAAAAAATGGATTCAAGAGTCTACAAATAGACTAGGAAGAAGGATTACAAAGAACATCTGGCGAAGTGGCATGGTCAAGCTAACGTAGAGGCTACATGGATTAGGGAGACAAACTTCAAGAAGTTGGGCATTGATTCCAACTTGCTCAATCTAAGGGTGGATTGAAATATTTCTATTTGGGGAGGATGGTACAGGAGCACCTAGGCTAAATCCTATCCCTATGTTTTTTGTGGCTTGTACTGATCCTAGCCAAGTCATTTGTTTTATTTTTGACCTTATAAGGTGTTGCATGTTTGTACCTAGTTGGATTAGACTAGGATCAATCCAACTAGACGTTTAAGGTTTTGAATGTGTTTAGTGTAATTTAGCCTAAAATGGGAATTTGGGGTCAAGAAGCCTAGAAGGATTAACTTGGCTTAGATTTTTTGCTAAGAATGCATTTATGAAGTTTTTAAATCATGTCATAATGATTGGAGGTCATTAAACTAAGTTTTAGGCAAAGATGTAAAAGTTGCTAAAATGTTGCTTGACAACATTTTACAACTTTGCAATGTTGCTCGACAACATTGTCAAGTTTGATTCCATTCGATAAGTGGACAAGTTAGTTAGTGTAATTGGCCTAAAAACATATAAAAAGTATATTAAACCATGAGGAGGCCCATTTACCGAGGCTAGGTGGTATGAAGAAGAATTGAAGTTGTTTGATTTTGCTCTGTAACTCTGTGTTCAATATACAATGAATGTTTTTGCTTTCATGTACTAGTTAATGGATTGAATCATCAAGTTTTGTGTTGGATTATTGTAGTTAGGATAGTTTTAGTAATTTTTTATTTGGTAAGAAGTTTCTAGGTGTTTATTTACATAGGTTAGGAAATTATTTTGTTAGTGTATAGTCTGCTGGTGTTGTTAAGGCAATTTTGAGGAAAATGGCTCCCCCATAAATCTTCACCATGCATTTCATCATGGAATGGGGGAATATGGAAGGGAGCCTCGTTATAGTATATATATAGTAGGAGAGGTTCAGGAAAGATTTTTAGTTAATTTCATGGCAAGCCCTAGGCAAGATTGGAGTGCCCGACTAGGAGATTGCTATTGATTTATGGTGTTTGATTGCAGGGATACAATTGGGAGAAATAAACCAAGAAAGTTTTTGTAAACCTATAGGTCATATAGACCCCTCCTAGGAAGGATAAGTCTCTACCAAACCATCTTGATACATTTCCAAGGATAAATTATCTGACCGTACTTATTTAGCCCAATTATCCCTAGTTATCCTTAATGCTTGGAATCTATTGTACGAACACCCTAGGACCCTAAGACCTACAAAATCCTTTGAATCTTGGAAAAGGGTATCCAAATCCCCACTTTTTTTTTTGGATTTTTTTGGGGTTATTTTGAAAGAATTGGGAAAAACCTTTTAGATAGGGCTAGTAGAGGCATTAGGCCTAAAAGCCAAGATTGAAGGTAAATTGGGAGATCGTTTAGAAAAGTTATGTTACCCAGGCACCAATGGGATCATATGGAGCCTAGGAAGATGTTGAACATGAGAAGTATCCTTGAAGAAACTTGTGGATTTGAGAAGTTGAAAATGTACTTGGAACCATCCAAGAAGGAGTGAAAGAGTATAATGTAATTTGGTGATAGTTATCTCCTTGTGAAGCACAATAGTTACCTACTCTTAGAGTGGTATTGGATTAGTCCAAGACTAGTGTAGTAAGGAATAAAAAGACCCTAAGAGGAAGCATAGGGTCTTGAGAAGGATAGGAATAGTGGTGGTTCCTAGGAAGCTTGTGCAAGCACACTTGGTCACATCTATAAGATCAGGTGTGTATGGAGAAGAAGTAGAGTTTTGTATATCAGAAGCATAGACTAGGAAAAGTGACTGAGCAAATCAGTGAAGGATAGAAAAGAGTTATATCAGATTTTGAGACCAGTTAAGAGTTAGAAAGAGGAGATATGACATCAAAATTTGAAGTGCAAACCAAAGGATCAAGCACTGATACATTCTAGAAAGTGAATCGGGGTAAATCTCTTTACAGAGTAGTCCTAACAGACTTTTGTAAATCTCCTAATAGAGTGCTTACTTAGCTATAAGTTGAAATAATTTAATAAAGGTAAATAGTATAAATCTTTAAGCCCTTAAATGGGCAGACCCCTCATAGGGTAGATCATCATAAGTGATAAAAACTTTGTATCCCTAACATGCACACTTTGTTACTGCAGTAATGAGGATTTATTGGTGTCATCCCCACCCAAGTTTTAACTTTCAAGGGTTTCTGGGTTACCAAATCTTTGCATTATGTGATTAGTAGTTTGATCTATTACAGTATTGCAATAAATGCTCATGATGTGCATGTTGAATTAATTTGTTTCAGAAGTATAAAAGTTTTATAGATCCTCATTCACCCCCTCTAAGTATATCGCTTTCCCATATTAGACTTATAACAATTGGTATTAGAGCTTTGTTCTCTTAGAAGAAGTCTAACAACTTGAGAGTTAAGATCTTGGAGATGGAGTTTTATAAGTTGGGAAAGGTCATTGAGAATCAGAAGATTGACATCCAACTTGCACTCCAACAGCTTGAGACAACAAGAGAAGAATTGAAGAAATCCTTAAAGGAAAGGAAAGAATTGGCAACTTAGCTGAATGACACTCAATATAAAGAATAGGACATTGAAGGTCTATTTGATAATGAAAATTACAAATAAAGTAATGCATCAATTGCAGATCTATTGGAGAAGAAGAACACACTAAAAGAACGAGTCAAAAGTCTAAAGATAGAACAAGAAACTCAATCAATAACACTATGTGAGGTGATTGATCAGAAAAAGAAAGTCGAGGAAGACAAGGTAATGGCAGAAGAAGATAAGAGACAAATGGCTACAAGACTTGATGAAAGGACAAGTGATGTGTAGAAGCTCACACACAATCAGTTGGACATGGTCAACAAACTGTTATTTGCAAACTAAGAGGTAAACATGAAAGAAATTGAAATTACATATCTGAGATCATAGAACAATCAACTGAAAAATGAGTTAAGATATGAAAGGGAACTCATTGAGAGGATAAAAAAACCTAATGAATCCTTGAGATACTTTGAGGAACTAATGAGATCCTTGAGAAGGACAAATAACACCTCTAGACTTGGCCATACCGAGCACCTATTATTTACTAAAGAAGGAGAATCATCAAAGAGTGAGAACAGAGGAATGCAAAGCCTAAGAACAAAAAACCTATATGTCATCATTGTGGGAAACCAGGTCACACAACAAACATTTGCCAAAGCAATAATGGTAAGTCTAATACAAAGCCTAAATTCAATGGATATTTCTTAAATTGTAAGAAGCATGGACATCAGGCACATGAATGCAGGTCAAAGACTAGCATTGCACCTACTTCACTTAGATTCCAAGGACATTGTTATAATTGCCAGAAATATGGTCATAGAACCCAAGACTGTAGATCCAATGCTAAATCTAAGTGGACATCCAAGAAATAATGCAATACACTGAGGAAAGGTAACACATTTAATTGGGATTACAATACAAGGCATAGTTTCCATTATTGTGGTGAATATGGTCATATTATAGAAAATTGTAGGACACACTTTAGAGGGAAATCCAAGAGCTGGATGCATGGAAGTTTGGTCTGTTATAGTTGTCACAAGATTGGTCATACAAGGAGAGACTACAGGACCAGAGCACCAACACCTACTGTTGAACATATAAATAACCACATGAATCTGACATGGAGAAAGAAATAGGAAGCAAGCAGTAGTGGAGCCAGTGAAGCTACTTCCAATTAAGCAAAGAAGGTATATAAGGAACTATTTTTCAAATGCTATATTTTACACCAGTTCCTAACATAAGATGTATTAAAGTCCATATCTGCATAAGTTAAGATGCATTAGGATAGATCTAAGGAGAGAACTAAGAAAATAATTGATATGCACAATTGGTGCTGAGCATCAGTATTTATCGAGCCCCCATATCGACCGAGTTGATATGTTGATCGAGTGTTAGTAGTGATCGAGTCACAATTTCAAATGAGTGATGGAATTAATTAAGCTATTATACAAGGACCGAGACAACTATTATACACCTACTACTATACAAAGCATTTATTGAAAACCTTATTTGACTGTCTAAGGCTATATAATGGATTTTGTGGTTCATTTTTATTTCATAAAGTGATTAGAGAATTTGCAGAGCCATTCAAAGGAAATTGAAAGTGATTTATGTGAAGTATGTGAAGATTCAACTACATATAATCGGTAAATATCTATGAAGCAAAGAGCCGTTGTTTTTGAGTTACCCAGAATCTGTTTTACAAACCCTAATTTGGAGAAATGGTTGCCAGTTCATCTATCAGAGTGAAGAAGCAATAAAAGGAAGTAAAGAATGTTCAATTGGTAAGAAGTGATGCATGTGAACTACCTAATTTCTGAGCTATACTTGAGACTGTGATTAAGGGAGATCTCTCGGGACCCCTATCATTGATCCTGCCAAAGGTTTTAATGATCCATGATGCGAGGGCATGCTATATGTGCAAATTCAGAAAAATTGGAGATTATGAGCTAAGGAAAGCTTATAACAAAGTGTGCATAGATGGAGCATTGAAGGTTGAACACCATCACATTACTGACAAAGGGTTAGTTTGTGCCCTAGACTTCCCTCATGATTTCAAAGTTGAATGGATTCAAATAGTTCTAAGCAGAGTGCATGATATGAGTTTATGGTTGGAAAATGATCCAGTAAGAATTACAAAGGAAATCATTCACCGAGTTACTGGATACCCCACTCTGCAAGGAAAGAGAACTATGCATTGTCAGAATAAGGAAGTGATTGAAGCAAACATATTGGCAGAATGGAACAAGCAAGGAATGACAATCTCTATAATGACATATCTTGAAATCGATTTTGCAGTGAGAGTGATTGTACACAAGTTTTATTATTCGATCAGATTGGATAGTGTTCCCTACATTACAGTTGACCAGGCATGAAAGATATTAAAAAAGGATCATACATATGATCTTGCCAAGCTGTAGATGACTCAGTTATCTGAGAACTTATCATCAATTAGGAAAGCAAAGAACTCAATGTGTAAGTTCTGATCCCTGATAGTCTGTATATTTTTCTATATGCAAAACACTTTTCCTACCTTAAGAGATGTTGTCTGGAGTCAGGACTGACTAGTGACAGTGCATATAAATGATTTTATTCAGAAATTAGGAGAGAATTTTGATAATGCTATGGAAAATTATTTTGTTGAATTCAAGAAGAAAATGAGGTTAAGGAGAAGAATCCATGTATCATTAGTAGAGAAACATTATGATGATGTATGTTTCTTTGTTGACACTGATTTTTCTTATGTAAAAGATATAGTACCGAGGGTAGCATGGTTGAGGCCATTGCCTTATGAGGTAAATATTGATGAAACATCAACAACAATCACAACTTCACTATCATAAGAGATTGAAAAAAAAGGCTAAGATATTTGGGTGGTATGAGGAAGCCAAATCAAAGATAACCATGGGATTGAAAGATACAACCATGGAGAGAAAAATAAAGAAGATAGTCAAAAACCTTGAGAAAATGTTATGTCAAGAAGAAGAGGAAGATGCACCATTTCAGATCACACAAGGTCATGGCGAGGAATAATCCAGTGATTTAGAAGAAAATGAAGATGAAGAAGTGGTTGCATGAAAGAAGGGTAAAGGAAAGATGGTAGCTGAGCCAACTAGAAATGAAAGTTCAAAGTAGAAGTATAATCCTCCTACCACATCAAGATCAAGAACAAGGGAATCTACAATTGCAACAACAACCGAGCCACAAAAGAAAATTTTAGTTAAGAAAGATGAAGGGGAGAGCTCTGGGAAAAGAAAACAAGTTCAAGTTAAGGTTGAGCTGAGTCACCCTAAGAAGAAACCAAGAAGAAGATATGTATTGGGTAAAGATGATCAAGATGAGGAGATCATAGATACAAATGATATCAATAGATTCAAGATTGCTATGTCACATAAGCATCTGACAAATGTTGATGAGATTTCCCACAACATCAGAAGTTATGCAAGTTTTTAAGGATTTAAATTCATTAAGTTTGAATGGTTTAGTATAGAGGATAAGGCAAAGATAGAAGAGGAAATGATGGAATAATAAAATATGACACCTTTAGAAATTGGGAATCTATTCCATCATGAATTTTTCAAAAAGATTGTTGAGAGATGGCAGTTTCCCATTAAGACTGAAAGGCATATAAGAGAAGGCGCATTAGCTCGAATAATGCCTGAATTGATGCAAAAGTAAAGAAAAAAATTCATGGACCAATATAGAAACATGTTTATTCCTAAATTGAGAGTATATTCTATACTAAGGAAGGATGTTGAAGGAGTTGTTCAATAGCAAATTAATATGGAAGACACTTTTTGGATTAATAGTTGATAAGAATACAAACAAAGATGAAGGCACATTTGGACAAATTGAGCTTGACAATAAAGAAGACAATGATGAGCGAGATAATCTCAAGGAATAAATAAGGAAGAAGGTTGAGGATGCATCAACTGTGGATACAACACTTGATAACCCCATCACAATCAAAATTGATGATACACAAGGTTTAAATGTCGAGGAGAAGGGTAAGCAAACATTCAACATTCCTGATTAACGTACCGAGACACATTTTGAAAGCATGAAAAAGAAGATAGATAAGTTTGCAAAAAATATCTCAGGACCTCATGGTGAAGAAACAAAGGATACTAGGCCTACAAAGATTGAGGAGACACAAGAGCCTAAGGAGCAAGAGGCTATTCATGCATTAATATCGTAACCGAATTTCACACCTATTACACTTACTGAAACTAAGATTGTTGATACACCTAAACAAAAGGTAAATAATACCCAGAAGGAGTTAGTTTCAATCACTAGTGACATTAGTACATTTCAAGTAGAGTAGAAACTGAGTATCAACACACCGAAGACTAAGAAGATAAAGTCACACAAGAAGAACGATAAGTCTATGAGCACAAAAGTAACACTAGATGAAGTTATAGTGATTCCAAAATGGGATACTGATAACTTGTCTTATGAGCAAATACAAATTTTGTAGGATTTATTGAAAAGGAAGAGTAAACAAGAGAAATTGAAATGAGAACATCAACTTAAGCAAGTATTACATGATATAAAGGATATATTTGTTGATGCATTTGATTTACAAGATATAAATGAGAAGACACCTATTATAGATCAATTGGTTCATATTTGTTCAAAAGGTGAACAATGATGATATTGAAGAAAATGAGAAGCTCGTACAATGTTCTGAGATGAGGTTTGAGACTAAATTTCTTGAGAAAGTTACAAAAGAGCTTACTGTGAAATAGGTTGCACTTTCTGATCTGGTAAGAAATTCAGAGGAAGTTGTACAAAATGTTCATTGTTTGTACAAAAAAAATTGTGATGTAGAATTATTTACAAAGGAGAATCAACAGCTTATTGAGAAGCTTCAGTTAGATCTTAAGTCAACAAGAGATTCATTGAGAATGGATCCAAGTTCCAGCTCCCTTCATTTAACCAGGTTGACTCATGCCCAAGGTAGACTAGCCGAGCTAATGGAAAATGATGGTAGGATAAGGGAAAAATTGATCTCTATTCAAACCATGTTGATACCTCATTTGGAGGTCATGATGAGAGAATTTATAGTTGTAAAGGAATTAGTATAGAGAGATCCTCCTCTCAATATTGCAGAATGTTTAGTTGATCTAGCTGCTCAGCTAGAAGTGAAACTACAGGTTTTGGAGTCTATGTGATCTAGTTGGGACAATGAATTGGCAATGATTCTATAGCTCCACAAACCATTTTTAGATAAGTACTATCTAAGCCCTACACCCCCAACAACCAAGAGTGACAAAAACAAAGGGGAAATAGATTAAGACAAGGGGAAATAGCTTATGAGAAGAAAGGTATGACATACAATTTTGTTACATTTTTGAAGTCTTGAGTATGTCAGAAGTTTTTTACATATGATGTATATGTAGTAAATTCTTTATGAAGACTGAGTCATAACCTTAGGGGGAGTACTAGAATACTTGAGTACTATTTTGTTAAGGTACTAAAAATTCATGACAAAGTATTTTTTCCACTAATGTCAAAGGGGGATTGTTGATCTCCAAGTTATGTTGTCTATTAGTGTCACACACTTAGTCATTATCAAGGAAGGTTGGTCGGTCATCATTGGGACTGAGCCATCTCACTAAGGCCGAATAATGTATGTACCGAGAAATTCAATGGTCACCGAGTACTCAATAGTTGCCAAGCAGAATGAATGTCGAGTTGCATAGAACAACTAGTGCTGAGTGACAACATGTGGATATGCCGAGTAAGATAGTTTGGACCGAGCACCAAAGTTTTCATATGCCGAGTAAGACAATTTTTGTATATATGTTTAAAATGACATAAACACTTAGGTAATCCATTTTGGCCAACTTCTATGTATGATTTAATGATTGTTCAAGACATTTAATGGAGTTAATTATGTGCTATGGATAAGGTCATTAATCCCTGTACATGCAATACAACCAATCAAAAAATAGGAATACTTAAGCAACAAAAGTGATGAATCTAGATCGTTGATCTTGATCTGGAAGCTTCATAAATTATCTATATAAGGAATGATTCAAACCCTAATCTAATATGAGGATGAGAAGAGAAGAGATCAGGTGTATATGCAGAAGAAGTAGAGTGTTGTATATTAGAAGCATAGACCAGGCAGAGTGATTGAGCAGAGCAGTGAAGGATAGAAAATAGTTATATCAGATTTTGAGATCAATTAAGAGTTGGAAAGATGAGATCCAACATCAACATTTGAAGTGAAAACCAAAGGATCAAGTACTGATACATTCTAGCAAGTGAATCGAGGTAAATCTCTTAGCAGAGTAGTCCTAACAAACTTTTGAAAATCTCCTAATAGAGTGCTTACTTAGTTGCAAGTTCAAATCCTTTAATCAAGGTAGATTGTATAAGTCTATAAGCTCTTAACATGGAAGACCCCTCACAAGGTAGATCATCATAAGTGATCAAAACTTTATATCCCTAACATGCACACATTGTTACTGCAGTAGTGAAGATTTGTGGGTGTCATCCCCACCCCAATTTTACATTTCAAGGGTTTCTGGGTTACCAAATATTTGTGTTATGTGTTTATCATGGATGTGATTAGTAGCTAGATTTATTACAATATTGCAGTTAAAGTTCATGATATGCATGTTGAATCAGTTTGTTTCAGAAGTCTAAATTTTTTATAGATCCTAATTCACCCCCTTCTCAGTATATTGCTCTCCCATATTGGACTTCCAACACACTATCAGGTTGTCCAAAAGTTTGTAGAAGACACTTATGGTTTTAAATATGCTCCTCCTAGTATATGAAGTGATTTCATATCATCCATTTTATGTGATAAAAAATATGATGCAACTGGCCAAATATATTGCATAAAAGGAATATGTGAAATATGTGTTGATTTGGTTCTTTTCCCTTTGAGAAATGAAGACATTGATGTGACAAAGATGGTAAATTGTAAGAGTTATAAATATGTAAGGAATGAAACAAAGTTTGGGAAAAAATCTAAAAGGTTAGAATATGTTAAAGATGAGATAAATATTAGAGTATTTATGGAGAAATTTAAAAAATTGATTCAACCCTACAATCATCATGTTTTTTTTGCAAATTGGCAAGCACAATAATTCCAAACACTGAGAGACAACTTTCCACTTGGAACTATTCTATCTGTTGTTGATTTTGCAGAAAAATATTCCTTTGTTTATCAAAAGGTCATTCAATCATTATCCTATTTTTCAGAGCAGATTAGTATTATGGTACAAGTCTGTTATCGACATGCACAGTTAGATTTGGATGGTGTTCAGAGCACATTTTGATATAACTACAAGCCTTGCTCTATACCCTAATCTCAACTAGGGTCTTCAATAGGCCTCTTCTCTAGCCTAGTAGGGATCTTCTCTAACCCTAACTTCTAAGGTTCCTCTTCTCAATAACCTTCTCTAATTCAGCTTGAGTCCACCAATCAAGAAGACACAACATGCTTCACAAAGCCCCATGGAGGTCTCTTCATTCCTCCTTCACTATCTGACCCATAAGGTTCAAGATCATGAAAATATGGAGAGATATGCTTCAAATTAGGTCGATTGGATCCAATCCAATGTTTACACACACTTCTTGCAATGAAACTCTATTCAAGTTCAAGAATTACCTTCAAGAACTCCCAAATAGGGCTACAAGAAATTAGGCCCAGTTGGTCACCTTTTTGCTAATAAATTCAAACACTTCCAAAAAAGTGCCCCAAAAAACTCCACTTACGAACACCCTTTGTGGAACCCTTCAATATTTTACTAGTTTCCACTCCCCAAACTGTTTGTACACTAGGAAGCTATAATCATGCCTAAAATTCAGGGTTTCAAGGCATTATGACTGTCTGCATAGGGGTTTAGTTTCTTGGTGCTTATAACTCTTCACCCAAACTTCTCCTTCAATTTGGGACTTATCCAAACATCACTCCACCTCTCCAAAATCTCAAATTGAAGCATTTAATGCATTCAACCCATTGTAACTCACTTGTAATGCTCTACAGTCCCTAGCCATGCACCACAGGCTCAACTAGGGCATCATTGCAAAAATGGAAGAAAAGATTCCCAAGGCCCCTCCTTCTGCACACATATAGTACAAGGATTCACCTAACCTATTCCAAGATCCTTTATAATTTCTACAGTGGAATGATGAGCTATGAATCCATTTGCATAGCCTGCCTGGTTAAGACCAGTGACAAGGCTTAAAACAAAATAATTTACAAAACTACCTGGGGAAAAGAACACTTAAAAATGATAATCTATTGCCACACAGAATTCCAAAATAGATTACTCTTACTTATTCACAAATCACAGTAAGCAATCTAATCCATAAAAATGCTCCAACCAAAGAAAAGCTTCAAATTACATAGAAAACTTGTCTTACTTCAATTATCCTTCTTCCAAAATGCCATCCAACCTTTTGCATAGGTCGAGGGAGGCCTCATATAGTTGAAAAAATCCCTATCTCAACAATTTTAGATAGTTAAGAAACCACTTTGCCCGAAAATGTAATCATGCAACAAATGTTGTCAATGTTGTCAATGACAACTTTTACAACTTTTGGGTTTTTCATACAAAATTGGTCACTATCACATGAAACTCAACCAAAATCCTATATAAGGTATTTAAAACATCAAATAGGTCTCCCAAACACTCCCTTTTCCAATTTGACACTAAAATGCATAAATGAAACCTTTGTCACCATGATTGACAATATTGACAACTTGGACAATACTTGACACTTAGGTCCCAAAAGACCTAATGAGACCTCCTAACCTATCACACCAAACTTTAGGACCCCTAGTCCTATTATTGCACTAGTGGTTTGGCTAAGACCACTACAAGACAAAAAAATCACATAAGAAGCCCTAGGTTACCCTTTAGCCCTACCTATAAGGTGCTCCTGCACCATACTCCCCTAGAAAGGAAAGTCATGTCACTCTTGTGGAAAAAATGTCTTCAGAGATGCCCGCCTTCTTGAAGTATGTAGCTGAAATCCATGTTGCTTCTGATTAAGGCCTATTCTTCCACTTGATAAGGTGCTCCATGTACACCTTGTGCCTTGTAGTCTTCTTAACTCTGGAATCCAGGACCTTGTCTGCTTCTAACTATGGCTTGGGAGGTAATACAGTAGCTTTAACATCACTACTAACCTCTTGACTACTTTGACCTATCTCAGCTATTGGCCCTTTGAATTTGATCAAGTCTTGGACATTAAATAGGAGATATGCTAAAATCTGAAGGTAAGTATATTTTATATGCATTAGCCCCATATTTGGCTATGATCTTACAAGGTCTCACCCTCTTAATCTGAAGTTTAGTAGGCATACCTTTCTGTAATATAGATTTGTTCAAGTGGGCCATCACATAATCACCCACCTCAAATTGAATATCTCTCCTCTTTTCATCCACTTTGGCCTTCAACTTTTGTGTACTGTCTTGTATTATCTTCTTGACTTGATCTTGGATCTCCTTCATGATTTGAGTGAAGTCCTTGGCATGTCCACTCCTATTCTCCATGCCACCAAGATCCCTAAGCTCACACACACCCCTTGGGTGCATCCCATAAACTACCTCAAATGGACTTTTCCCTATTGTTATGTTCTTGCTATCATTGTAAGCATACTCTGCTTGGGGAATAACCACATTCCATGTCTGTCCATAATATTTAGTTAGGAACCTCAATAGGTTACCCAACACTCTATTGACCACCTCATTTTGTCCATCTATCTGAGGATGGTAGGCTGACCCAAATGAGAGATTAGTACCCAATCTATTCCACAAGGTTTTCCAGAAATGGCTCATGAATTTCACATCCCTATCTAAAACAATACTTAGGGGAAAACCATGAATTCTCAAAATCTCCTTAAAGAACAAATATGCTATATGGCTAGCATCATGAGTAGTCTTGCAGGGTATGAAGTGACTCATTTTACTAAATCTATCTACCACCACATAGATGTTTTCATATCCTTGCTTTGTCTTAGGTAGACCCACTATGAAGTCCATGCTCACACACTCCCATGGCCTATTTGGGACTGGTAAAGGTTGATATAAACCTGCATTTCTCATTCCCCCTTTGGATTTCATGCATACTACACAGTGCTCCACATACCTAATCACATGCCTTATTAATTTTGGCCAATGGTAAAATCTTTGTATAAGTTCCAAATTCTTGTTCATACCAAAATGACCACTCAAGCTTCCATTATGTTTCTCCTATATGAGAATTTCTCTCACTGAAATCCTTGGTACACATAATTTATTACCCTTAAATAACAATCCATTTTGCAAAGTAAAATCAAAGAACTTGCTATGAAAATGATTCTGAAAATCAGTACACACCTTGTAGGCTTCACCAAAATCCTCATCTTCCTTGTAGACATCTCTAAAACTTTCAATGCCAATGCTATTCAACTAAAATTCTTGGACTATCAATAATCTTCTACTTAGTGCATCAACAACCTTGTTTAATTTCCCTTTCTTGTGCTTAAATGTAAAAGTGAGTGCTTGTAAGTACTCCATCCATTTTATATGTCTATTGCTCAGTTTCTCCTGAGTATTTATATAACTAAGGGCTTGGTTGTCAGTAAACACAACAAACTCCATGGGTAACATGTAATGCCTCCACTTCCTAAGGGACTAAACTAAGGCATACAATTCCAAGTCATAAGAAAAATATTTCTTCTTGGCTTCATTCAAATTTTCATTAAAGAAGGCTACTGGCCTACCCTCTTGGCTTAACACACTGCCTACTGCCATCCCACTTGCATCACACTCAATGGTAAACACATTTTCAAAACTAGGCGACTTTAGGACAGGTTGTGTGGCTACTTGTTTCTTCAACAAGTCAAAGGCTTTCTCAGCTTCTAAGGTCCACCTAAACTTGGTTTTTACCCCACCCTTGATTGTATCTAGCAATGGTGCACAAATACCACTGAAATTTTTAATAAATTTCCTATAAAACTGGGCTAACCCATGGAAACTTCTTACCTTAGTTGTTGTGGTAGGTGGTGGCCAGTTTAGGATAGCTACAACTTTGTCTTGATCCATCTTCAAGGACCCCTTGGACACTACAAAGCCCAAATACACAAGTTCTTTAAGAACTCACATTTGTCCAGGTTAATAGCCAACTTCTCTTCATGTAACCTCTACAATACAATGTCCACATGCTTGATATGCTCCTCTCTTGTTCTTCTAAATATTAGTATATCATCAAGATATACAACTACAAACTTCCTTGTGAAGTCCTTGAGCACTTCATTTATGAGCCTCACGAATGTGCTTAGAGAATTTGTGAGGCCAAATGTCATCACAAGCCACTCATACAACCCATCTATGGTCTTGAATGTCATTTTCCAGTCATCTCCCTCTTTCACCCTGATCTGGTGATAACCACTTTTCAAATCAAGCTTAGTGAAATACATTTCCCCTCCAAGGAAATCCATGAGATCATAAATCATAGGTACGGGGAACCTATACCTTATTGTGACTATTTATAGCCGTTGAATCTATGCAAAGTCTCCATTTTCCTCCCTTCTTGGATGCCAACACAACCAGGATTGCAAATGGGTTTATACTCTTCTTGATCAAACCTTGATCCAAGAGTTCTTGCACTTGCCTTGCCACTTCCAAATTCTGATTAGGGGTAAGATTATAAGCTGCCTTATTAGACAAAGATGCACCAGGGGAAAATTCTATCTAATGACTTATCACTCTTCTAGGAGGTAGGGTTGCAGCAGTACCATCACTCACTATATCTTTGTACTTCTCAAGCAATTCTTGAATCTTTGAAGGTAAAGATTCCTTGACTGGTTTATCCTCTTATTTGGGCTTTAGGACTATAGTATACCCTTCATTATCTTCATCCTTAAGATCTTTCACAAACTCCTTTCCACAACACAAAAAAATACTAGGAGTCTTGGGTTGTGGCTCATCCTCTTCCAACAAAGACTGAATCTTGAAAGTTCTGCCTCCTTTCTTGACTATTATGGAATTCTCCTTCTCATCATACACTTCCCCATTGTCATATTGCCAAGGCCTTCCTAGCAGCAAATGGAAAGCATCCATTAGTAAGATGTCATAAAGCAACTTGTCCTTATAACCTGCTATTGAAAACTCAACCCATGTTTGTTCATTCACCAATACACTTTGGCCTTTATTGAGCCATGCCACCTTGTATGGATTCACATGGGGTACTTTGGTTAGCTTGAGTTTATCTACTTCCTCCTCTGATATGATGTTATCTGTGGATCCTGAAACCACAATCACCTTACAAACTTTACCAAGGATCTTGCATCATATCCTAAACAAAGCCCTCCTATGTTTGGGTTCATCCTTGACTGGTTGCCTTATCAACACCCTCCTAAACATCATATTTTCACCCATCTTTGAATCTAGATGATCAATCTCAGGTGCCTTGACACTTGAAGTGTCCTCATGAGCATAGGTTACTCTCTTGTCATGATTTGATGTAGCAGGCTTCTCAGGGTATCTATATGCTGGGTGGCCTAATTGACCACAATTGTAACACTTCATACTTGCAAAGTATGAGTTACTTCTACCTCCTCTTCCTTTTCTAGGGCCTCCTTGATTATCCCTACCTCTGGTATAACTCCCTCTGGTATAACTCCCTCTTGGAGTGCTTTCACTGCTATGCTCTGTCAGTTTGGTTTCACCTTGGGTTCTTGGCTCATTGCCTCTGCCTTGGCAACCTCCTCTTTGACCCTATTGGTCTCTTCCTCTACCTCTATTTTTGAATTTAGAATCCCCTTTCTTTCTATTATTTTCCTCCATCTTTAGAGCTAATTGATGACACCTCTAAACTGTGGTTGGTGTCCATAAACTAGTCTCTTCTTGGATGTTCCATTTCAATCCACCCAAGTACCTTGCAACCTTAATTGATTCTTATTCTTGTTGCTTGGATCTAAGACACAATCTGTGAAACTCCTCTGTATAAGAGGCCACATCCATGTCTTTTTGTTTCAGATTTTGCTTCTTCCTATGGAGTTGGATTTCAAAGTCCTCTGGCAGATAATTTTATTTTAACTTGGTCACCATGGCATTCCAATTTTCTATAGGCTGCTTTCCCATTCTTATCCTCTCATCTTGAAGATACTTCCACCATGTTAGTGATGACCCTCTGAGTCTTGACTTGGCCACCTTGAGCTTTTGTGCCTCTGTCACACCTTCACACTCGAAATGGTTCTCCATTCCTTCAATCCAATCCATCACTGTTTCAATGTTCATCTTCCCACTAAATAGTGGTATTCCATCCAATGCATTCCCTCCTAGGGATTTTATGGATTTTAGGAAAGGTTCTTCTTTCAAGACAGGTTCTGGTTCAGGGATAATGTCTTCCTCAACAATCTTTTTACCCCTATCACTACTTTCAACATCTTTGTTCCTAGCTGCATTAGCAACTTCTTCTAGCCTTATCTTCATTCCTTCTAAGGCTTCTTAAAGGAGTGTGTTCTTCTCCTTTTTCTCATCCACCTCTTTAGCTATCTCTACATTAGTCACCATGCTTGACTCTCCCACTGATTCACCAGTAGTTGCAGACATACATTGTTTTCCCAAGTCTTTAACTTGCTCTGATACTACTCTGATGTAACTACAAGCCTTTCTCTATACCCTAATCTCAACTAGGGTCTTCAATAGGCCTCTTCTCTAGCCTAGTAGGGATCTTCTCTAACCCTAAATTCTAAGGTTCCTCTTTTTAATAACCTTCTCTAATTCAACTCGAGTCCACCAATCAAGAAGATACAACATGCTTCACAAAGCCCCATGGAGGTCTCTTCATTCCTCCTTCACTGTCTGACCCATAAGGTTCAAGCTCATGAAAATATAGAGAGATAGGCTTCAAATTAGGTCAATTGGATCCAATCCAATGTTTACCCACACTTCTTGCAATGAAACTCTAATCGAGTTCAAGAATTGCCTTCAAGAACTCCCAAATAGGGCTACATGCAATTAGGCCTATTTGGTAACCTTTTCGCTAATAACTTCAAACACTTCCAAATAAGTGCCCAGACAAACTCCACTTACAAAAACCCTTTATGGAAACCTTCAATATTTTACTGGTTTCCACTCCCCAAACTATCCGTACACCAGGAAGCTATAATCATGCCTAAAATTTAGGGTTTCAAGGCATTATGATTGTCTACATAGGGGTTTGGTTTCTTGGTGCTTAGAACTCTTCACCCAAACTTCTCCTTCGATTTGGGGCTTCTCCAAACATCACTCCACCTCTCCACAATCTCAATTTGAAGCATTCAATGCATTCAACCCACTGTAACTCACTTGCAATGCTCTGCAGTCCCTAGCCATGCACCACAGGCTCGCCTAGGGAATCATTGCAAAAATGGAAGACAAGCTAGGGCCCCTCCTTCTGCACACATATAGTAAAAGTAGTCACTTCACCTAGTCCAAGATCCCGTACAATTTCTACTGTGGAATGATGAGCTATGACTCTATTTTCATAGCCTGCCTGGTTCAGACCAGCGACATGGCTTAAAACAAAATAATTTACAAAACTACCTAAGAACACTTCAAAATTCTAATCTATTTCCACACAGAATTCCAAAATGGACTACTCTAACTTATTCACAAATCACAGTAAGCAATCTAATCCATAAAAATGCTCCAACCAAAGAAAAGCTTCAAATTACACTGAAAACTTGTCTCACTTCAATTATCCTTCTTCCAAAATGTCATCCAACCTTTTGCACAGGTTGAGGGAGGTTTGATATAGTTGAAAAAATCCCTATCTCAACATTTTCATATAGTTAAGATACCACTCCCAAAAATGTAATCATGCAACAAATGTTGTCAATGACAACATTGACGACTTTTTCAACTTTTGGGTTTTTCATACAAACTTGGTCACTATCACATGAAACTCAACCAAAAGCATATCTAAGGTATTTAAAACATCAAATAGGTCTCCCAAACACTCCCTTGTCCAATTTGACCCTAAAATGCATAAATGCAACTTTTGTCACCATGATTGACAATATTGACAACTTGGACAATACTTGACACTTAGGTCCCAAATGACCTAATGAGACCTCCTAACCTCTCACACCACACTTTAGGACCCCTAGTCCTATTATTACACTAGTGGTTTGGATAAGACCACTACAAGCCAAAAAAAATCACATAAGAAGCCCTAGGTTACCCTTTAGCCCTACCTAGGTGCTCTTGCACCACATTTGAAGCACATGTCATAAATAAAGAATATCACTTTTATATAAGTGATGTTAAAGATCATGATATTCATCATGTAGAATATTGTTTCAAGAAGTTTTTTGCAAATTTGAAAGAAAGGGGCATAAAAATTGATAAACATTATGTTTGGTTAGATGGATGTGCGACACAATTCAAATCATCCAGACCATTTTGTGGATTATTTAGATATCATCATAATGAAAACACACCACATGTCTAGAGTTTATTTGAGAGTGGACATGGAAAAGGTGAACATGATGGTGATGGAGCTTGCATCAAATGTGCTTTGCAAAAGTATCAAATGAATTATCAGGGAGTTCGTATAAAAAATGCACATGATGTTATTGAGTGGTGTAGGACACATTTCACACCAAATAAGGTTGGCACATAATCAAGAATGAGTCAAGCGACACCACATAGAGTATTTTTGGGAGATAAGAGGTACACACACGTGTTTAAATTTTACATCTTTTATTCATATTTTAAAAATGAATTCATGATTTGTCTCATTTTTATATGTTAAATATATGTATGTTTGAATAGGTGTTGATAGAAAAAAATATGCATGGTTGCAAGAGGATAGAGAAGACACGATCTTCGCATTCAGTTATGAGGACAAATTATCACAATTGGACATTGTACACTAGGGAGTACTCATGTTTTTGTTCTCATTGCATTGATGAAAATTATTCAGAATGCATCAATCAATAATGTGGATAAGTAGGTGCATAGAATTTGGTTCCACTTGTTGTTACTAATATAGTTGATGGAGATGAAGATGAAAATTTGATGACATTCCTTTGATTTCTACTGATTATGACCATATTTCAGGATTGGTCAAAATCGGTAAGTATAATAAATTAAATTACACATACATGTATGTACATATATCTAGATCTAGTTTGAAGTAAGTTCTCTCATTTATACATTTGTTAGGATTGGTCAAAATTGGTAAGTATAATAAATTAAGTTACACATACATGTATGTACATATATCTAGATCTAGTTTTAAGTAAGTTCTCTCATGTATACATTTGTTGTGCAGGAGATGTCTTTGCATTTATTGTTGACCCTGGAAATGTAGGAGTTAGTTACTATTTATTGTGTTGCACTAGAGAGATGATCAAGTTAATTGAACTTGAAGAAAGTGATGGAATGTTGTTCCCCACAGGTTTGCATGCTTTATAGCTATATTAAATTTTGTTTCAAATATAAATGTGTGTGTGTGTGTACATGTATCAATTTTAACAAATTTAATAAATTATTTTAAATGTTATTCAAATTTATGGTCTAGGTTCTATCATTTTAGAGGGAACATATTTCAAGCAAATCAAAATAGTCCAACATGGGATTCACTTTGTTTATTATCAACCCGACAATAAGGTGTTTCAATATAGTCACTTAGTAATTGCTACATCCCTTTGTCTTCGTCCAGTTAAATCTCAACGTGGAAGTCATAAGTGGAGACTAGATAGTGAGGATCATGAGAGAATATTGCATGTTCTCCTTGAGCATTCTGAACCACTTGAGGTGGTCTAAATAATATTACATATATATTTTTTATGTTTTAGGATATACTTTGGTATACTTTGTTAATATATTTAAATATATGATGGATTATACTTGATAAGTTCAAGTTGTTGATATACTTAAATGTATATGATGGATATACTTCATTTTAAATTGCTTGATATATACATGTTACTTTCAATATACATGTTATTTGATTTAACTTCTAAATGTTACTTTGTGATATATGTTAGGTTTGATATCTTTTGTACTTGATTATTGCTTGTATTATATATAAACTACTTGATTATACACACATGTGTTATATATGTTACTTTCAATATACATGTTACTTGATTTAAATTTGAACTACTTAATCTAAATGTTACTTTCAACATATTAAATGTTAAGTTTGATATTTGTTGTATTTGATGTAAAAATTACTTGATTATTGCTCTTGTATTATATATGTTACTTGATTATACACACATGTGTTATATATATGTTACTTTCAATATACTTGATTATGGCTTGTATTATATATATGTGTTACTTGATTATACTTGTATTATATATGTTACTTGATTATACTTGTATTATATATCCTACTTGATTATACATGAACATTATATATGGTAAGTTTGATAATTGCTTATATTCTAAATGTTACTTTCAATATATGTTAAGTTTGATATTTGTTGTACGTGATTAAATTAATTGATTATTGCTTGTATTATATGTGAACTACTTGATTATACACACATGTGCTATATATGTTACTTTCAATATACTTTCAATTATTGCTTGTATTATATATGTTATTTACATTATCAAATCAAATAATTTAAGATTAAATCTTTAATATATGTGTAATCATCTAATCAAATAATCTATGTATAATCATCTAATCAAATAATTTAAGATTAAATCATCTAATGAAATCTAATCACGTCATATCTATGCATAATCATCTAAGGGGTTCAAAACTTCTAACCAAATCATCTATGTATAATCATATAAGGGGATCAAAAAAAATAATCCAATCAAATAATCTAGATGCCAATCATAAATCTATATAATGTATAAATCATCTATATGCATATCATAAATATATATAATGTCAAATCAAACACATAAAATAATCTAGATGTTAACCATAAATAAAAAATTATCTATGCATATGTCCAACGTATATAGAAATCTAGATATATATGTCAAATCATAAACAAAACTAGGGAGTCGTCTAGACGCATATGAACAAAGAAACACTCTGTGTGAGTGTCATGAGAATTCTCTGGATGTGAAGCAACAACTGACCCCTGCAAATTTAGAACAATAATTGGTTATATACACATATAATTACGTAAAGTAATTAAAATATATTAATAGGGGATGTAATATTTTGATGATGTTCTAAGTATCAGTCCATTCTATGCAAATATTTTATTGTTTATGAAGTTGTAGAGCCAAGAATCTCAGTCTTATTGCTGACTGCTCTAGACAGTTTGAGGGTGTGAAATTAGTAATCTGGTTTGAAGTTTCCATGAGCACATAGGATCTCCCACTTTTTGTGATGATTGTATCTTGTGGGAGAGGCCTATACTTGTACATTAAGTGTCTTTAGATGTTCATTTGCAGGGACAAGTAGGAGGATGAAGCTAGAGGTCTCTAATGGAGACAAAGTACTGATTTGGGGTGCATGGTGGTTGGACAAGTCAAGGTCTGAGAGTTCCATCCACATGATGGATACTTTTTATGGCATAGAATTACATAATATGTTCATATTATGGTGTTGGATCTGCTAGAAGGGTATGGAGGTGAGTGGAAGTAACTGGTTGAGAAATCCCTAGGGTAGAATGCCTAAAAAGGAGCGTTTGATAAATGGGAGTATATATGAGCATGTCTGGTCAAATAAAGTTGAAAATCTTGTGTTTTTGAGGGTCTAGTAAGACTTTTTAAATTCCTTGAGTCCTGGAGATGAGCAGGGATAGGAGTTGCTTCTTTAAGCAAGGGCTAATTAGGCCCAGGAGGAAGGCTAGAAGGTGATGAAAGTGTTCACCAGTCAAAGGGTGGAAATATAAGTTTGACATATGTATAATAAATATGAAAAGGGTATTATAAAATGAAAACATATTTTTAGGTTGTTTGGAGAGTTTGTGAGTTATTTGCATATTACTGTCTAGGAAGGGCTACTAGACAAGCCTAGAAGGGCTCAAGAAGAGTAATGGTGAAAGTTGAGTTGATTGGAGTGAGTGGGAGGTTGGAACATGGTAGATAGACCATGATAATATGATCTATGGTGTTGGTAACAAGGTGAGAGATCTAGTTGGAGATTTGGCATGGTGGAGGCACTAGGTGCACTAGGTGGCCTAGGATGGTATTGGTGCTTGGAGAGATTGGAATAAGGAAAAGTGATAGTGAAATAATGAGCATAGTTTTAGGAGTGATTTATAAAGTCAGAGAACTCTACTAGATCCTTGAGTAAGGTCAACTCCTTGAGTGGATTCCAAGTTTTTTGTAGAATCCTTGAGTTGAGTTAGTCTCCTTAGGGTGATAGTGTAGGGCTCTGCATCAAGTGGTATCAGAGCCCAACAAAAGGTCTGGGTTTGGAGTGAACAAGATATGAGATTTTGAAGACCAAGATTCCTTTGTTGATTCTTGGAGTTGAACCATCCTCCAGGAGTGTTCCAAGGTGGTGACTCTATGTTGGATAGATCTTGGATTGAAGGAGAGTTCAGAGGTTGCTGATTGCAAGGAGATTTGATAACAGGTACAATGGTCATCATGGAAGAAAATGAGGATGCAAGGTGCATTAAGGGGTCATCCATATTCAGGACATAATGCAAATGCAGGGGTAAGGTATGCAAGGTTGTTGTTTCTAGTGGTTCCATTACTAATATTGTTTCAGATGAAATGCTTGACAAGTTGAATATAGAGAGGATAGCACATAGTACACCTTATAGAGTGTATGGAATGAATAATGATCAGTGGATTGATGTCAAATAACAAGCATATATTTATTTCAGTATTGGTTCTTATGTTGATACTATTCTATGTAATGTCATGCCCTTGAGTGATTGTCATGTAATCTTGGGTAGAGTATGGAAAGTTGATATTAAGGCCTTGTATGATGGAAGAGAAAATACTTATGTTATTACTAAGAATGGATAAGATTTTGTGACGAGTTCACTGCAGGATGATAAGATGACATGGAGAATTTCAAGGACATGGTTGATGGGAAGAAGAGAGTTCCTAAGGTGTAAGGAACATGAAGACAATGAGAAAGTGTAGACTTGTTTGAGGAAGAGTGCTGGTGCTTTGGAGCAAGCAACCATCAAGAATGAATATAAGGTATGTGGTCCATCTAGAGGACAAGAAGAAAGGTTGTAGCAGATAGGTTGCAAGGAGGAGAGTGAATCTCATGGTAAAGAGGTTCAAGGATGTAGGACAAAGGTAACAAATGAGGTTGTTGATGAAGACAAAGAGGAAGCAAAGCTTGATGAAGGAGGAATGATACTCATTGGTACTATTTTATATCCATTAAAGATTGGGAAATTTTTTTTCACAAGGACAACCAAGGAGGAGAATGACAAGCTAGTCACCAAGGGAATGGTGAAAGGAAGAGAAGGAAGGAAAAATGATGATGAGAAGTTGCTGACAAAGGCAGAGGTATCTAGGTATGAGGAATTTGAAGATGAAGACAACATAAGGATGAAGAGTCATGTGAAAACCAGTCCAAAAATGTGTATGGGGACAACCTATAATCGTATGAAGGTATTACTTTGGTTTTTGATACTAAGTATGGTTGTGTTGCAGGTGTATCCTCATGTGGTACAGATTTCTAGCATGGTGGAGTCAGATTTCTAGCATGGTGGAGTTGACAAGGTTATGCCAAAGCCACATAATGGCAGGGCTATGTTATGTCTTTTTCTTTCTAATGATTTGGTCACTAGACCCAAAGCACAAGAAGAAGAAAAGAAGGTGTAGAAGGAAGGTACAGGGTATAAACTTCCAAAAGATATATGAGCACAAGGATAATCAGTGTGGAAAAAAAGAGGACAACATGGATAAGCATGGAAATGAAGAAGGTCCAGTCACAAAGCATTCAAGAAGATAGGCAAGCATGGAGCATCCATGAACTAAGTACAAGTGTGCAAGAGATATGAAAGAACATGGAGATTCAGTTGGTCCATTTTGTTTGGTAGAACATTCCAAGAAGACTTGGAACAATTTTAAAAGTGGGGAGTATGGTGCATGAGTAGCAAGGTCAAAGGTAGGAGCCATGGAGTGTACCAGGGTCACTGATGGATCCTTGGGTGGATTTGAAGACAATATGGCCTTCAAGGGTCATTGGATTATGTATTAGACCAATAATGGTCTTGTAATTATTTTTGGATCACATATTGATCATATTGTAATTAACTCATGGATGTAAGCCTTAATGGAAACGATAAGCCTAAAAGGTACCTAGGGGTCATTAGGAGGGTTATGGATTGATCCTAGGTTGAGGGATGATGGAAATGACCTATAAGGGTCTATAATGATGTAATAAGGCTATTAAAGCCACTAAATGATGTTGAGAGCACTAAGAGTGCAATAATTTGTAAATTGCCTATATTGGCAATATAAGCCAAATAGGGCTTAATAGGAGTTAGTTGGGGTTAGTAGGGGCAATAGGTTTCTAAAGGTTGAAATTAAAACTCTTAGAAGACCTTAGAAGATCTTTGAATGATGTGTCGTCAAGTTGACAACTTTTGTTGTCAATTTGACAACAAATTTCTTGCTTATGTTATAACAGTCAGTTATGTGACTGTTATTAGACAGTTAGTAGGCAGTTAGATTCAGTTTTTTTGATGGTTAAGAGTCTATTTGGATTGAATACACATGAGTGGATGAAGTGGTGGTCGAATGGAGAAGTTGGGGTTGAAGGAAAGCATTGTAATGTACTGACAAATCAATAAACTTGAATCTCTGCAAATATGTCTACTTGCCACTCGTGAGGATACAGTCTGGTCTCTGTGTTATTAAACATTTTATTCCAATTCTATATTAATAGGGGATGTAATAGTTTGATTATTTTCTAAGTATCAGTCCATTCTATGAAAATATTTTATTGTTTCTGAAGTTGTAGAGCCAAGAATCTCAGTCTTATTGCTAACTGTTCTAGACAGTTTGGGGGTGTGAAATTAGTAATCTGGTTTGAAGTTTCCATGAGCACATAGGCTCTCCCACTTTCTATGATTATTGTATCTTGTGGGAGAGGCATATTCCTGTACATTAATTTTCTTTAGATATTCATTTTCAGGGACAAGTAGGAGGATGAAGTTAGAGGTCTCTAATAGAGACAAAGTGCTGATTTGGGGTGCATGGTGGTTGGACCAGTCAAGGTATGAGAGTTCCAGCCACATGAGGGATACTTTTTATGGCATATAATGTCATAATATGTTAATATTATGGTGTTGGATCCACTGGAAGTGTCTGGAGGTGAGTCAAAGTGCCTGGTTGAGAAAGCCCTAGGGTAGAATGCCTAAAAAGGAGGGTTTGATAAATGGGAGTATAGATGAGAATGTATGGTCAAATAAAGTTGAAAATATTGTGTTTTGGAGGGTCTAGTAAGACTATTTAAAGTCCTTGAGTCCTGGAGATGAGAGGGTATAGGAGTTGCTTCTTTAAGCAAGGGCTAATTAGGCTTATGAGGAAGGCTAGAAGGTGATGAAAGTGTTCACCAGTCAAAGGGTGGAAATATAAGTTTGACATATGTCTAATAAATCTAAAAAGGGTATTATAAAATGTAAACATATTTTTAGGTTGTTTGGAGATTTTGTGAGTTATTTTTAGATTATTGTCTGGGAAGGGCTACTAGACAAGCCTAGAAGGGCTCAAGAAGAGTAATGGTGAAAGTTGAGTTGATTGGAGTGAGTGGAGAGTTGGAACATGGTAGATAGACCATGATAAGATGATCTATGGTGTTGGGAATAAGGTGAGAGGTCTAGTTGGAGATTTGGCATGGTGGAGGCACTAGGTGCACTAGGTGGCCTAGGTTGGTATTGGTGCTTGAAGATATTGGAATAAGAAAAAGTGATAGTAAAATCATGAGCATGGTTGTGGGAGTGATTTACAAAGTCAGAGAACTCTACTAGATCCTTGAGTAAGGTTAACTCCTTGAGTGGATTCCAAGTTTTTTGTAGAATTCTTAAGTTGAGTTAGTCTCCTTAGGGTGATAGTGGAGGGCTCTGCATCACCTCTACAGACATCAGTATGTATGTGACTACAATTAATTGTTCATTATATAAACTAAAAATTGAATAAGTATATATTGTTGTTAAAAATAAATCAAATTAAATACCTGGGTATCAGGAGCAGGAGGATCATCAGCATGCACCAACATATCATCAACAAAAGCTGCATCATTTGCACCATCTCCAATCTCAAACCTCTATATTAATGAGGAGTGTAGTGGGGTGTATAGATGAGAGGGGAGGGGTGTGGAGTTAGAACCTGGATGAAATAATATATCCATGTAGGATCATATATTAGTGTCAATGTCGATCTAATTCAATCCTCGTAGCTTCTCAACAAATGCCTCTATGCCCTCAGCTATGATGCATACATCTCTAAATCGTATCCCTAGTTCTGTAGCTACAGAGTGTTGTGAATTGTGATTTGTATGAATCGATAGTGTGTCCTGGGTCAGTGGAACTACAAGACCCTGTGCAACTCTGATGACATCTCTGATAGACTATATTGGTATCCTCTCCATGTCTATAATATAGGAATATAATTGTAGATGATCCTCCAAAAAATAAAGCACCACATCCAAGTGATGTTGTTGTCCAGAAAGCACTCATATCTCGTCAGATGTAGGAAGACTTGAAACTATATATGCCTCATCTCTGGATCCCGTATTACTAGATGATGCTTTAGAAGACAATCTCAGTCGGCTCGGTCTAGTAAAAATATATTTGTCGAGTGTGTCAAAAGTAATGGTGGTGGATGCAACTGCAATATTCCCTATCCTATCAACTACTTCCCTCTGTGAAGCAATGATAACTCTATCAAAGGTAGCATCCATCACTAGTTCCACTGCCAGAGTCCTCTACCCAACCAACTATCTTGGAGAAGGTACAACTCAATGAGGCCTACGATATACATCACGATCAACAAATCTACCATCACCCTATCCAAAATATCCAAGAAGATCTAGATAGTTGACGTTGAGGCCCAAATGGAACTCAACATACAATTGTTGGGAAAAATATAATGGAATCTCGTCATTATTAGGATAACGACCATGTGCTGCAAGGAATCAAGGGTAAATCATGCAAGCTACCTAAGGATCTACACATCGGGTAACCCGATATGCCCTCACCTTGGCCTTTCCATTATAATATGGGAAGACCTCTCATTTGATCATCTCCTTAGGGAAATGAGTCTGGACCGTCTCTAAGGATACATCGCCCAAGATCTCATCTCTCAACTCTTGAAAAATAGTCTCACTAACCTATGGAGTAAATGAAGAATGATATTTCAACCTTGCAACCATATCCTTGAGATTCCTCAATATACTAGTACATATATCCCTGTACAAACCCTCCTCTGATCTATTGATCGAATCTTGTAGTCAGCCAATATCTGCACAAGCACTCTGACATATGGTCGCAATATCAAGAACACGAGGTGGAACAAGGTGTACACCAACATGAGGTGTTTGACCTTCAAGTGCATCACCCCGAGATACATCCCGAGGGACATCTTGAGGTACATCGTGTGTGGCCATCTAGGGGTAACATGTGTTAAATGTCAAAAATAAATTACAAGTACATTTAAAATGAAAACTAATATTAAAATCTAAAATTATAAATGTAAAATTATAAATGACGAATACAAGAATGATAGAGAGAGAGAGAGAGTATGTATAAATAAATCTAAACATCTAACTAGACATACATGTGTGTATATATATGTGTGTGTGTGTTTGTGTGTGTGTGTTTAAGGTTAGATATCATGTCATAATAGGTCATGTTAAGGGTCTTATGTCATGATAGGTTTCTAGGGTTTAGGGTTAGGTATCATGTCATAATAGGTCCTAGTAAGGGTCTTATATCATAATAGGTCCTAGTAAGGGTCTTATGTCATGATAGATTTAGGGTTTAGGGTAAGGTATCATGTCATAATAGGTCCTAGTAAGGGTCTTATGTCATAATAGGTCCTAGTAAGGGTCTTATGTCATAATAGGTCCTAGTAAGGGTCTTATTTCATGATAGGCTTAGGGTCATGTATCATGTAATAATAGGTCCTATTAAGGGTCTTATGTCTTGATCGGTCCTAGTAAGGGTCTTACATCATAATAGGTCCTAACTTACTTGGGTCTTATGTCATGATAGGTTTAAGGTTCATGGTTTAGGGACAGGTATTATGTCATAATAGGTCGTATTAAGGGTCTTATGTAATTATAGGTCCTAGTAAGGGTCTTATGTCATGATAGGTCCTAGTATGGGTCTTGTCTTATGCCATGATAGGTTTAAGGTTTAAGGTTTAGGGTTTAGGGCTAGGTATCATGTCATAATAGGTCATAGTAAGGGTATTATGTCATAATAGGTCCTATGAAGGGTCTTATGTCATAATAGGTCCTACTAAGGGTTTTACATCCTACTAAGGGTTCTTAAGGGATTTTATGTCATAATAGAGGTTGTGTAAAGAATATTAAGTCATAAAAGGTCCTACTAAGGGGTCATAGGTGTCTTAAAAGTTCCTAGGATGTACTAAGGGGTCGTAGGTTAACATTTTAGTTCATCTAAATATACATGTATAATATTTGTACGAAACATTGAAAATTTATACATAACATTTAAATATGTATCAGAAAGAAAATTTAAACATCTAACTATACATATGTGTAACATTTAAATATATGTACCAGTGGATTCACAATGGGTCCAAGGATGTAGTAGGATACATGAATTAAAGGGTTCTCAATTTCTTACAGGGTTCAAAGATATCCTAGGACATGTATTAAGGCATCATATAACGTGTTAAGAGGTCTTAGGATGTACTAAGGGGTCCTAAGAGGTTCTAGAGACACTAGTAGAATTGGCCCCTATTTTCAACTAACATTGGTCGAATTATCTACGCAGATTGGTTGAAGGACCCACATATTGCTTTGTCGATATTTTTATCATCGAAAGATCAACACATCCTTATTAACGTCAAAATTTCTACACAAAATTGGTTGAAATTAGCATCTTCAAATGTCCATATTATTTGTCGAAACTTCGAGCCACATTCATCAAAATGTTCGACCCATCCGACTAGGATGCTAAACCCACGATGCAAAATTTGGTCGAAATGTCTAACCCATCCGACCAGGATGCCAAACCCACGATGCAAACTTTCGACACAGAATGGTCAAAACGTAAGCATGTTTCGACCAATGGATGTCAAAATTTTGACCAAAATTGAATTTAAAAAAAAATAAATTCTAAAACCAAATAGCCTCAGTTTTGGTACTCGGCTTCAATAGAAGATGGACCAATAACAAATTGCTTCTTGCTCTCTAAAAAACAAGTCTTGAACCAAGTGTGAAGCTATAAGTTCACGACTTCAACTTATAGCTTCTCACTTGGTTCAAGACTTGTTTGTTAGAGAGAAAGAAGCAATTTGTTATTGGTCCATCTTCTATTGAAGCTGAGTACCAAAACTAAGGCTATTTGGTTTCAGAATTTTCTCATTGAGTTTGGTATTCAATTTAAACAACCATCAATCATATTTTGAGACAATCAATGTGATACTCAAATCTCATGTATCCCAATCCATCATCAAAGGACCAAGCATATTGACATCCAGATACACTACATTGGGGATCTCATTCATGGACAAGCCATCAGTCTACTATTGCCCAACATCCAAGCAAGTTGCTAATATTTTTACCAAAACCTTCACGTAAAGAAAGTATTCTTATTTGTTAACTTTGTTGGGGGTGAGGGAGGATTCATCTTGTGGGGGGCATACCTAGTCTTTCCTTACTCTCAAGGTCCTTTCTCTCTCCATTTGGAGGGAGAGGGGTCAAAGCTATTCTAATATTGTTTTATTAATAAATTTAAACAAACAACCATCC
>MU227748.1:2342074-2382822 GCA_018584345.1 Thuja plicata
ATCTGAGGTAATCCTAAGCTAAGTAGATGTTAAAAATAGAAAAGGATAAGTAGGGAAAGGGAGAAAATAAACATAATGAAAAGGAGTTTATATAAGTCACCAAGTTTTGAAAATTCTAAATTTTATTAGACAACAACTAGTCTTTGCACAATCTTCAAGCACTGATCGTGCAATCTTCGATGGACAAAATGCAAAAGATAAACCTTGTATTATTTAACCACTAATGTGCATATAGATATACCAAGAGTTCCATTCAAAACCATTCTAACTGTTTGAAAAAAAACATTTATGTCACAAAGCAACACCAAGAGATTTACATACCGTGAACTTATAGCGAAGGCTGATAGTATGGAATAAAATTGGTATAATGCAAGGTGAATGAGAGTCGGATCCCTAATTTCCAGAGAGAATGAGTGCAATGACAGATCCAGAAGATCTCACACTATATTCTTTTGCAGTGCCATCGTGTCTTAGGGTAAGAACACTGGACTGGTGTATTATATTAAAACTTATAATGTTTTATAATGATTTCAAATGCGATCTCCAGCTGCATCGAATCACAATAACCCAAATCAAGAACCAATGAACCAAGAATAAAGTTATCCCTCATTGCATCAATAATAAACAATAACCCTAATCTGTAGAGGAATTAAAAATAACTATCTAAAATTGTAGAGAAACAACTTGAAATAGCCAATGCAAAAATAAATTGACAAAATAGCTTACCATACAAAGCACAATCAAGCTCCTCCCAGGTAATCAAGCACAACCAAGCTCCTCCCACCCGCGAACGCTTCGCATACACTGAAAAATGAGTTTCAGTTTTCACTTTTTTTTGTTTATAATGCAAATTTGTCGAATAATCAACCTTTTCTTCAAACTTAAGAAATTTTGACCAAATCGTATTCATAAACAAAAAAAAATGAATCTAAAAAGAAAAAATAAAGCCTTGGTTGAAATAAAAGTTCGAAAATTGACCTTAAATGTATTAGTGAGAGAGAGAGAGTGCACCTATATTTTTCAAAATAATTTGTAAAGTATAATTATAAACAATTATTAATTACTGGAAATGAAAACTACTAATATAACTAACTATTAAAAATAATTTAAAAATAAGCATTTTCTAAACGATTTTTTAACAATGGTTTTCTAATATTTTCTAACTACAGTTTTATAATATTATCTAACACAAATCTAATTTTTTTCAATTAAAAACTATTGAAAATGAAAAAATAACATTATCTAACAAAAATCTAAATTTTTTCAATTAAAAACTACTGAAAATGAAAGATGATTGAAAAATATATAATTTACAATAAAAAATGAACAAAAAAGGAAGAATTATGTGCACTTGGTATCAACAACGGTCAGAAGTGGTCGAAAGCGCTCAAAAAATGTTGATGTCAGTCTGGTTCGTCACTGGGTTCGATCTTATAACGCCCTGGGTCCACGAGCAATGTAAAAATATTTTATGAAAATGACTCTTATCGTCATAATTTATTGGAATTCCGGACAAAGGGGTCTTCAAACGAAGACCCCCTTCGGCCGAAGATGCACAGGTAGGTGTCTTCAGCCGAAGACTCTCTTCGAATGAAGACTCTACCTAGGGGTCTTTGACCGAAGGCTTAAACCCCCTTCGACCAAAGGTGTCAAAAATGAAAAAAAAATCATGCCCTATTTTCCTTCATTCCCAAAAGTGGGACACATTATTGTCAGAACACCCCAAGATTTATCTCAATTCTTTAACATATAATATCATTGTCCTTCGTATTATTGAGTACTAAGTTGGTTTTCGATCTAATTTGAAAATTTGATGGCCAACTCTTTTATGATATAAATCGATTATATGAAGGGTAAGATGGATGATAATAGATGAGTTTAGGAATCTAGTCTACTTCTAACAATGCAAGAGACTATTGTTGATAGTGAAACCAAACCAATCTTCTCTTTGACAAATGAAATAACTATGTAAAATTGATGCAATCCTCAAAGGGTATGCAAATAATTTTCAAATCACTTATTCACATCAATATCACAAGACATGAAAATCAATGAGCATAAAGAAATTGAAGTAAAACTTTGGAATGAGTTTTGACTAACCGCGTAATACAACTTGCAATCAACAAATTACAAATGGTATGAACTTGAGAGGTTTCACCATTTATCAAAAACAATGTCTCTCATTCCACCATTCTAACATCCATGCCAATTGAGAAGAAGGAAACCATGCTTACATCCAAAAGAACACAATTATTCACCAAGGTTCAATGAGTTTGGAAATATTATAGTAGTATTTCGACAACAATTTTACAGTAAGTCTCTCCTCCTACTACAAATGAAATGACCAAGTCTTTATATAAGGCTTTCAATTACAACAAAAGGCCCAAATTGATTCAAGATCAACAACCAAGAAAATTCAAAGTTTCTAAGTCATTTTGTGGAGTTTTCTTGAGTTCTTTTATGAAGAACCAAAATTGCTACGAAAGAAACATGAATGAAATATTTGTTTGAAAGTGGGTCATTGAATAACTCATCCTTACTTAGGTATATATTTATATTATTACCTTAAAAACAATTCTACATAACATTGCAGATATCCTTGTGACAAGAAAAACATCCATAGGTTGACTAGATAAGTCATACTCAACAAAATTTGTTTACTTTCTTGTTTATGCTTCTTCATTCCTTGTTTGTAATTTTTTTATATGTTTCTTAGTTTTGGTTGATGATCAGGTACTTGTGTTATTTTTTATATAATTTTCACTCCCTGAAAAGGATCCAAGCCTAAAAATATAAGCTACTTCTAGCCCCATTGTCTTTAAAAGATTCCATTTCTTTAATAAATTGGACCTAGTTTGATTATAAAAGAAATTTGGCTTGAATTTCACTAGTAAGACTAGAACGTATTTAAAATAAGATGTAAGAAAAAATACCAATAATATCTAAATGAGCCTTATACGACATTTTTTTAATACACTAATGGATATTATAAGATTAGTTCAAAAGACCACTTATCAATGATTTGGTTTGTTTTGGTGGCGTAGCAGATTTTTGACATGTTTTAAGGGACACCACATCACAAGATCTCTTATATTGCAATATATTAAGAAAGAGTGGTTACCTATTCAAACTAGTGAATGCTCCATTTTATGTTGTTCACATGAGCTACCAGACGTTCATGTGTTTCTTGGGGAACATAATTCCTTGTAAATGTTGGGACCCACTATCAATCTCCATTAAATTGTTAGAGAATTATAAAAATCTTGTCAACATGTTGATAAATTTAAGAATGCTATTTTTTAGTACATCCAAATTACATAATTCATTTAATGCAAGGTAAGAACATTCAGAGGACAAAAACAACATTTGAAAAGTGCCTAATATAAGTAGGGTTAAATATTGCATGTGACACACATGTCCATTTGGTGTTCTAATGTATGAATGTTTGGAGAATGAGAAGTCTATGCATGAATTTATTGCAATGAGAATCACATGCATGCATTCTTGTCTACGAAGATATGGTTAATTCCAACCATGATGAGAGTGTTAGAGGTTAGTGTACTAGTATATTAAGTACACCCAAAGGGCTTGTAAGCAACACAAAGAAGAGTAATAGGAGTGGAAGTGAAATATCAAGATTAGAAGTAAAGCAAATGGATTCTAATGACATGTGAAAGATTTTGTGCTTAATTTGGGTGGTGATTTTACACACGGTTTTAGTACATAGTGTACAGACACATAAAATTATCCTCAAAATTAATCTTAATTCTTCCATTTATTAAGTGGGCATTATTATCCATTTAATAAATTCATCATTATTATTTTCTATCATTTAATCATCAAATTATTTATATGATTCATTAAATTAATTTATATATTAATCTACTTATTTAATGAATCTCTAATATACCTGGACCCATCCTATCCCTAACCTCTACCATATCACAAAATCCTCTACTTATAACTCTTTCACCTCCACCATTTGCATTTACTTAGAAAATGTGAGACAAATACTTGTCTCCAACTACCTCTGATACCTTCTTTACCCCACATTTCTCCTACAATTTGCTCTCACATATGAGGACGGTTATAAATGCATTTCCCTCTCACATTTAAAAGCCTCTTGCATCTTTATATCTCTCTAGCATCTTTGATCTTTCTTGCTCTTGCATTTTCAATATCTCTTACATATTTAGGATTATTTTGTATCTAAATAGCATCTATTTAGCATAATTTCGTTTTGGTTTTGTATTCATTTTCTAAATCTTTGTTCTTCATAGTTTTTTGTGCATTGTATTTTTGAGAACACCCATTATAATACAAGATCTTGATAGATAGGAGGACAATAGAGTGATGTTTTGTGAAACACATTATGCTAAACAATTCTGAAGGTTTCTGAAGCTTCTTTCATCATCAATGACGTCTCTTTGTGGAATCCTGGAAAACATTCCTGGCGGAGGTCTTTGCTTCTCATTTTGAGACATTTTAGCCAAAAATCCGTGTTGCCTTTGAGCTTTTTGCAATTCACATATTGCATGCGTATCGGGCTGTGAGAAGACATTTTGTTGCTACATTCGGTTAAACATTTAACAAGCTATTGTGCAGGTTGTGAGAACACATTTCTTTGCTGCATTCTACAAAACATCTTTCCTGCAGGTATTTTGTCAAACGGTTACATTTTTTTAGTGTTCTTTTTAATGTCATTTAAATTTGTTTTAAAGTTTTATTTTGGCTTGTTTTGGTTTTGTTTTTTAATTTTGTTTTAATATTTGTTTAGTGTTGATCTAGTTTGTTTAATGTGTTAACTTGTTTTGTTAATATGTTAGTTTAGTTTGTTTGTGTGTTAGTTTTGCTAATCTTTAATTTGTTTTTGTTAATATGTTTGTTTAGTTTGTTAATGTGTTAGTTTGTTTAGTATGTTAATTTAATTAGTGCTAATTTGGTTTGTGTGGTTTTTATTGGTGTTAGTTTGTGGGATTGCTTGGTTAGTTTATTGTGGGTGTTTTTAGTTTGTTTTTTGTGTGGTAGAGTTTCAATTTATTTTTATTTTGGAGTCAATCCTCCTAGACTAACGAGTTGTGCAAGTTACCCTTGCGTGTCGAAGACTTGAAAACAAAACTATTGATGTTTTTTTCTATGTTGGTTGCTTGGCTTTCAATTAAATAAATTCACACTTCATTTTCTAATGGTGAATGAACCCTTGCTTGTTTGGAGTAGTGCACATTTGGATTTGGGTTTTAAAAAGAACAAGTGTTTGGTGTGCTTGCACTTTTTTTTCTTTCTTTTATGTATTTAAATCCCAAGGTAGAACACAAGTATCCTATCCTCTCACCTTCATGGATCTTGGGTGTAAGAGAAAGTGCATCTACCTTCATTTAATGAAAATGTAGAACATAAGTATTCTCTCCCCTTGTCTTCTAACGGATCTTGGGTGTAAGAGAAATTGCGTCTATATTTTTCTCTAGAGAGACATGCTTTGGTGGAAAAAGAGGTACTCACCCAAGGAAACAAGCTCAAGCGGTAATAAGCTAAAGTCAAGCTTGACTCGACTTGCTATATAAGCAAGGGAAGCTAAAGCTTTCTGTACTTCATATGAGAGCCATGTCATTAACTCCTTACGTATCCACATACTTATGTATGTGAATATATCAGACCTTATGACAAGAGGGGAAGCTCCCTTCGAGGGCAAGGAAACCTAGCGCTCACATGGGTATCAAGTCGAGTCATTACTAGACACTTTTTTTAGTAGTCTACCCTATTTTTGACCAAACATTGCGATACATTTCAATGCAAGGGTGGGGAAGAATCCATCCCCAAGATTACTCACCATGAGGCTCCCTTGAGTACATACAAAATCTTTGACTTTGTATAGGATATTTATAGCCTTTCGGGGAGGGGGGCATCATTTCCCGATCTGTTTTCTCTCAAAAGACCAAAAAGCAAGCACACCCATTCTAGGTGTCACAAGGTTGCTTGAGTAGATAGAGATTTCAAGTTGTGGGTCGTGGTATAAGAGTGAAGTCGCTTCCTTAGGCTATAAATTTTTTTCAAGTGTCTTTGATTGTGCTATACCAGTAGAAATTTGGGCTCTAAGGAGCCTTTGAACATACACATTTGCACTTAATTCACTACCTATCAAACAAACATTGTGTCTTTGTGTTTGAAGTGTATTCTTTGTCACATTTGGTTATTCAAAATAAGACAATCACGAGACCATCACTGAGATCACAATTTTTCCTACACACATTGCTAGAGATTTCCAAGACAAATCAACAATTTATAATTAACAAGAGCCAAAACTTTCAACAAGATTAGGACCAAAAAAATCATTGAGATCTTCTAACAAGAGGGATTTTCACTTAGAGTTTTGATCTATCACAACATTCCTCCATTAGTATCATCATATATTATCCTCCATCTATAGGATGTCAGGTTATATCATACATTGTTTGGTCACATGTTTATCCTTCGGTTACCCTGGGTCTAGAGCAAACTATTGACTATCATTATTATTATCCCTTTATCACTTTTAGGTGAATTAATTTGGAGTTCTTCATCTCCTACTTTGTCACACCCTTATTTTATTATTCTCTTTGAGTCTATCCATCATAGCACAGGTAATCATTTCTTACATTATTACTCTTGGACTAAGAGTTACCTTAGCAATCATACCAAACCTTTTTTGTTGACCATCACACCTATTTAGACTCTACTAGAATATCATATCCTATTTTGATATTTAATACCCTAGTGGTTTTCATATCCTCTTTTTATATCATATCCTCTAGTGGTTTTCATATCCTAGTTTCATATCACATACCCTAGTGGTTTTTATATCTTAGTTCCATATTACATACCCTAGTGGTTTTCATATCCTAGTTTCATATCACATACTCTAGTGGTCTTTATATCTTAGAGTTTGGATACCATGTCCTATCCTTGAGCCACATATCATTTGGCATGTCCTTTACCCAAGTTCAAAGATCATAACTATCACACATGCTCCCTAAAACAATATATCAAACAAAAATGGAGCAAGAGAAAGAGAAACATTATGAACCCATTGATGAGGAGAAATGTATTAGTGTTAATTATAAAGATCTTGATCAAGAAAAATAACAAAATCATGAAAGTGATGAAGAGGTAACCCAAGAACGTATAGAAGAAACACTTCATGATCCTAGATTCCTCAAACTAATCAAAGAAGTTATAAAATGAGAACCTAAATAATATTTTAAAGCCATAATTGATGAGGGAATCAAAATACCTTGTGATATTGATGTATCTTTACTTATATAAGATGACAAAGCTACAATATCTAATGGATCTAAACATGTCAAGACACATGGAGAGGATAAAGTGAAGGATCATGGACCATTTTACTTACAAACAGGCTACAAAATATCTACAAAGACACCAAAATCAACACCTACAAATGATCCTATCTTAGACAAATTGAGATCCCTAAGAAAAGAGCTAGACAAACTCAAGAATAATAAGACATCATCTCACAAATTTTATCTTGAGGCTATTTGTCCCTATCCTTTTGATCCAAGTATACCAATTATGCCACCTTTTCCTAGTAATTTGGAATTACCAAGACTTGATAAATATAAAGGAAAAGTAGACCCTAAGGATCACTTAAAAGAAGTTTGCATTGCTACCTTGAAATTTGCACATGAGGAAAAATATCTTATGAGACTTTCCAGAGTAGTCTTGGAGGGAATTTTCACGACTACCTCCTACTATCAAATCCTTTCAAGAATTGGCCAACAAGTTTATTGCACATTATGCTTACAACTGTGAATGTGAAACCAATATGACTGAATCACATGGGTGACAAAACTAATGGTTGTAATCGACTTTGAAATATAATACAAGATCTTATTGATGATAGTAAAATAAAAATTGATGGACACACTTCTTTTGGTATTATGATCATGAGGTATTCAAAGATCCCTTCCCTAAGCATGAAAAAGATAAAGGAAAAGCCACTAAATATGGTGATGGTGTAAATTATACTAATTCTCAATATGACTATTATATAAACCATATTAGTGAAGCTGATAATCTTGTTAATACCTTCATCATAAAAAGGTATAGAAACCAAGTGCAATGTCACTAAATATAGAGACACAGTTACCCTTTGCAGTTCTGGATCTAAACCTTCTACCCCAACTTCATGATACAACCTTATAAAGAACTTAGGAAAGACACCCACATAAATTTATATACTTGATATTTCATGCCTATCTCTTAAACATAAAGCTATCCTTGACAAATCAATTTCCAATACTAATGTACCTACTAACCTGCACATTGATCAATTTAAAACTATGGTGGGACATATCACCTCCCCTCACATCTTCACTTTCATAGAAAAAAATAATTTATTCATGCAACGACCCCATAATGCACACCTACATATCGAAGCTTTCATTAATAAACTTAAGATCAAATGAGTATTGACAAACAAATGACTAAGTCTCAATATTGGTACCTTGAAAGTGATCACAAAACTAGGATTTTCTGAAAATGCAACAGATCTTGAACAGAAAATCACCATAAAATAATATGATGAAGAAGAATGTTAATCTAAAGGATCTATTACATTTTCAATCACAGTTGGACATTTGGTGAAGGATGTGGTTTTCCAAGTTTTAGACCCTCCCTTAACTTATAAAATCCTCCTTGGAAGGCCATGAATTCATGCAATGCAAGCAATCCCATCTACATACCATCAATGTATCAAATTCCCTCACAATAGTGTTCAGAGAACCATACCAAGAGATCCAATACCTTTTATGTATTGCAATAATTTAAATCCTAAGAATGAATCCACAATCCCAAGTAATCATGAAGTAACTCCTTCTCGAGCATATGTTGATCCTAAATCACTAAAAGCATCCACTTCCAAATCTAATGAGACTGAGGTCAAAATAAAAGTGAAAGCACAAGGAGTAGGAGAGTATTCCATGAGTTGTGTATTTTGCATTGGAAAGTTACCTTTGTCTCCCTAGTATTATGAAAAACCAAAAATGACTAAGACCACATTAGATACCAATGCCATAGTCTGTAAACCAGCCGTTTTCACAAAATGAGGAGAACTCTTTGATGAAATGGAAGAAAAAGATCTCTTGGGTTGTTTATATAAAGCTGAGGATATAGAAAAAGATAAAACTGAAAAACCATAGGTTAGGATACTAGTTGAACAATATGGGAAAGGACTTGAAATAATGGAATGATATGGATATTATGGACATAGTGCTATGAGCTTAAAAAAGCAAGGGATCCTTGAACCCATACAACCTAATGGTGGATGCAAAGTTCCTGGCTTAGGTTATGACACATAGAAAGGTAAGACCTCGAGTACTAAATTCAATTTGAATGAGGTAGAGGAGTCCTCTAATGTAAGACAGGCTGAAGATGAAGGTACCATCGATGACCTTGATGATTTGATTGACATTCATGAATATGAGAATGTATTTACCCTTGAACCAATTCATAACCTTGATTCTAATACTAATCCTTTACCCCTTTTCCATCCTCATCTTATTGATTGGGATCAACAAGGACCACCACAATTGGATACCTTCCAAAATGATGATGCTATAATAAAATTTCTTGGAGCACAAAGTGATATACCCCTTGGGGACCATAGAGTTGGCTTCACTATTGAACTTAACAATGTGTTTCCTTTGGAGAGGGTGTCAAACCTTTCTGTCGCAAAATTCTTAAAAAATATAAAAAGGTTTTCTCATGAAAATAGCTTTGTAATGCTATTAGACTTGAAAAAAAAGTAAAAATAAAGAACGTATCAGAAGGTGAAAACCTCTCTAATACACCCAAGGATAGAAGTCTTGACACACTTTCCCAACCATCCCATCATGAAAAATTATCCATGTTTATGGAGAAAATAGTGACAACAAATTTTGGAATAGAAGAAAAACCCAAAATTATACATCTACCTGAACCATTGACATATGAAGAAAGATCATAATTTATACAAATTTTCAAGGAAAGAAAAGTAATTTTTTCTTGGTCCTATGCAAATATGCCAGGACTTGTCCTAATTTGGTTATGCATCACTTGTCTTACCACTGGGGGAAAAACTTGTCAAACATAAATTGAGAAACATGCACCTATAAGTGGCACTATTGGTAAAGGCAGAATTACAAAAGTTGCTAGATGTTGGATTTATAAGGCCTGTCAATTATGCATAGTGAATTTCCAGTCTAGTACCAATTTCAAAACTTGATGAGAGTGTTTGTGTTTGTACAATTTTTAGAGATCTTAGCAAAGCTTGTCCCAAAGATGATTTTCCACTTCCAAATATTGACATATTAGTAGATTTAACATCAGGACATGTGATGTTTTCCCTTATGGATGCTTTCTTAGGTTATAACTAGATCAACATTGCTCCTAAAGATTAAGTCAAGACACCATTCATTTTTCCTAGGGGAACTTTCTATTGGAACAGCATGCCTTTTAGTTGAAAAATGCTGGAGCCACCTAGCAATGAGCATTGACTACTATTTTTATGACATGATGCACACTTACCTAGAAGATTACGTGCATGATTTGTTGGGAAAAACTTATATAAGAGATAGACATTAGGAAATATTAGATAAAATATTCACACGGCTAGAACAATACAAAGTTTGCCTAAATCCAAAAAATGTGTCTTTGGGATAACCAATGGGAAGCTCCTAGGATACATTGTTTCTACCAAAGGAATTGAAGTCGATCCTGCCAAAGTTAAAGCTATACTAGAAATGTTGCCACCAAAGAATATTCTTTAGTTGAAGTCATTGCAAGAGAAATCGCAATCTATTCATTGTTTTACAATAGAGTTAGTAGATAAATGTCATCCCTTTCAAAATCTACTACATAAAAATGTATCATTTTGATGCAGGGGCATCTTGGGATCTTGGCAATCTTGCATCAACCAAAAACATTTTTTTTGGTTTTCCCATCTCAGAGTTTCTTTCAGTGTTCTCCAAATTTGGATCTTTTGCAGTTGTGATCTTTACAACGTGTTCGTGACATCATGTTGAACTTTCTCCTAGGTTTGCACTTCATTTGGATTCTTTGCACATGAGATCTCACTAGTTCTTCGTAGGACTATATTGTTCTTCATGTTTTCTGGCCAGTTTGTCTTTTTCGATCCCGTTAAGGATTTTTTCATTCGACAAAGGTTAATGACTCATTTCTCGATGTTATTACATTTTTGGTCAATCTACTTGAGGGATCACGATTCATATTTATTTCACTGGAAGTAAATCCTGATGATTTGGGTCCTCACCTATTGTTTATAACACATTTTATTTCTCATTGGGAAATTCGATATTTCTAGACTGGCCCGATGTTTGTGAAGGCTTTATAAGCTTATGAATTTGTTCTAGATAGGACAGTTCTCATAATATTATCTTGTTGTAGCTAAATGCTAAGAATTTGTAAGGATTTCTGATTGTAATCAGGCATGTGTACCTTGCATGTAAGACTGCATGTTACAGACTTATTGTATATGATTTTATGATGTTAATAAAGAGGATTGATCTTGCATATCTCTCTGTTGTTACTTTTGTTTGTGTTGTGTAACACACGCGACAAGGATTGGACAAATCTCTTTGAGTTCCCTTCGTCCTTGACTATGCCAAGTTGTATGAGAGTGAGTTTCTAGTTCTACTAAGGTAGATCGTGGTCCCCAAGCTTGCAAAGTCCTAAATTGATTTGTTGTGGGGTGGTGGAGAGAGTATTTGACCCAAAGTTGCATAGAATTCATGTAAGATGGCTCGCAGAGTAAATTATAGAGGAGGAAAGAGAGATGCAGATCCAGTAGTGCTAGACATGTTGAGATAAATTGCAGCTAGGTTAGAAGCTGTGGAGACATCCCAAGAAAAGGTCGACATATTGAGGATGTAAGTGATGAAGAAGAAGAAATAAATGAAGAAGCAACCGAAGGAGGTGAAGAGAAACATGCACCTGAACTTGAACAAGGAGATGATAGGTTTATAAAAGCCCTAACTAGAGTGAATGCTAGACCACATTTCAATCCACTTGATTATGATGGTAAATAAGATTCATATGAATTGCTAGATTCGATCGCAGAGATGGAAAAATTATTTGAATATGAAGGTACAAATGAAGATAAGAAGGTGAAATATGCTTGCACAAAGTTTAGAGGGCATGCATTTTTATGGTGGGAACATTTTCCGACCAATAGACAAAGAAGAGGCAAGGATAAAATTAAATCATAGTATATGATGGTAAACAAATTGAAAGCTAAGTTTCTACCTGTGGATTACGAAGAAAGTTTATTTAGAAAATTGCAAAACCTAAAACAAAAGGATCTTAGTGCGAAAGAATATACTGAGGAATTTTATAGGTTGGATATCAGATTTGGTCATTCTGATGATGATGTCAAAAGTGTTGCAAGGTACCTAAATGGTTTGAGGACATCAATCCAAGATGAGATTAGTTTGGTGAAATTACAAAGTATAGAGGAAGCTTATCAATATTCCCTAAAAGCTAGAGAGAAGTTGAACAAGAGGCATGAGCAGAGACAAAGAGGAAGAGGTGGAAGAATTTAGAGAGGAAGAACCTCAAATGATGGAAGATCTAATTCAGATTAGAACAAAGGAAATGCATAATTTAAAGAGGAAAATGCATACCGAAGAGATGATAGAAACTTCAGAAAGGAAGTTGATCAGATAGCTATAGAAGGGATGACAAAAGAGTGTTTAGAGGAACATGTTTCAAGTGTAGCGGAGGACACTGAGCCTTTGAGTGTACTCATTGTAATTCTGAGAAAAGGATAGAGAATAAGGGTAGATTTTCTTATATAGAGAATGAAACTATTGAATCTTTAAATCAACCAGAGGATGGTGAATCCCTAATGGAAAGGAGAGTCCTATATCATGAAGAACCATAACAAGAGCCATTGCTGAGAAGAAGTTTGTTCGAGACTAGATACAAAGTAGAAGGAAATTTTTGCAAAGTGATCATTGACAATGGTAGTTCAGATAATCTATCCTTTGAAGAGTTGGTTAACAAGATGAAGTTGCAGAGATTGAAGCATCTGAAGCCTTATCACATATCATGGATAAAGGATGATCATAAGGTGCTGGTAAGTAAACAATGCCTAGTTAAATTGAAGATAGGAACTTATCATGATGAAGTTCTTTGTGATATTATGCGTATGGATGTGTGTCATATCTTGTCAGGTAGACCATGGCAGTATGATATACAAGCTTTGCATGATGAAATAAAGAAAGTATACTATTATTGCAAATAGGATGAAACAAGTATTGTTATGTTTGATTGGGACTCCTAAAAATGAGAATTGTACTAGTGTTAGAGTTTGTTTGGATGAAGGAAGGAAATTATTGGATGACTTGAAGAGTGAAAATATGTGTTATGCATTGATTCCTAAGAAGTCTGATTTGGGAACATAAGTAGGATCGCCTAAGGAAATAAATGATTTGTTGATTGAGTATGAGGACATAATTTTAGATAATGTACCTGATAGATTGCCACCTGTGAGAAGTATTAGTCATTGCATGGATCTAATTCATGGAGAAAGTTTTCCTAATAAAGAAGCACATCAGATGACACCCACAGAGAATGAGGAGTTGAATAGACAAGTGCAAGAATTTTTGAAGAAAGGATTGATTAGAGAGAGCTTGAGTCCTTGTATAGTACATGTAGTGTTAACACCAAAGAAAAATGGAGAATGGAGAATGAGCACAAATTCCAGAGCTATTAATAGGATCACTATGAAGTATAGATTCCCTTTGCCTAAGATGGATGATATAATGGATTGTTTGAGTGGAGCTAGATATTTTAAAAAGATAGATTTGAAGAGTGGATATTATCAAATCTGAATCAGAGAAGGAGATGAATGGAAGATTGCATTTAAGACAAATGAAGGATTGTATGAGTGGTTGGTAATGTCTTTTGGATTGACTAATGCATCGAGTACTTTCATGAGGTTAATGAATCGGGTATTGAAGAAATTATTGGGTAAGTTTGTGATTGTTTATCATGATTAAATTTTGATTTTCAGTAAGAGTAAGGAAGATCATTTGTTACATCTGAGACAAGTATTAAGAGATCAAGGGAAGAGAAGTTTTTTATAAACATCAAGAAGTGTTTTTTCATGAAGAAGGAGATAGTGTATTTGGGTTTTGTGATATCTGCACAAGGATTGAAGATGGATGCTAAGAAAGTGAAAGCAATTGTTGAATGGCCTACACCTAAGATTGTTGGAGAAGTGAGATCATTTCCTGGATGGAACAGATAAGAGTTTTGAATTGTTGAAATAAAAGGTAACTGAACAACCTATGTTAGCTTTAGCAGATTTTAATAAAGTATTTCAAGTGGATTGTGATGCAAGTGGAAATGCAATTGGAGCAGTTTTAAATAAAGAAGGAAGACCTATTTCTTATTTCAGTGAAAAGATGAATGATGCTAATAGAAGATATTCAGTTTGTGATCAAGAATTCTATGCCATAGTTCAAAATGGAGACATCATTTGTTTCCTAAGGAGTTTGTGTTGTATACTAATCATCAAGCATTTATATATTTTAATAGTCAAGGTAAGTTGACTCAGATACATATGAGATGGGTTAAATTTTTGAAGAGTTATACATTTGTGTTGAAATATAGGAGTGGTAAATCAATTAAAATTGTTGATGCTTTGAGTAGAAGAAGAAATTTGTTGACTGAGATGAGAGCTAAAGTGTTGGGATTTGAGGAGTTGAAGACTTTGTATGAGGATGACCCTGATTTTGCAGAACCTTAGAAAGCTTACAAAGAACCTGTTGTTGCAGGCCAAAGTAAATGATTGGATTGTTTCTTTCAGGAAAGTATTTTATTCAGAGGAATTGAGTTGTGTATACCGAGAAGTTCTATGAGGGGTAATCTAATTAAGGAAAAGCATTGAGGAGGATTAGATGGACATTTTGGTATTAACAAGACAATGGCTTTAGTGAGTGGAAATTACTTTTGGCCTCAGATTCATAAGGATGTAAGGAAGTATGTTCAAGGATGTAGAATTTGTCAAGTTACAAAAGGAAGTAGTCATCTAATATTGGATTGTACACACCTTTGACAATGCCATCTAGACCTTGGGAGAATATTAGCATGGATTGTGTACTTGGGTTACCGAAGACACAAAGAGGTAATGATTCTATATTTTGTGGTGGTAGATAGATTTTCTAAGATGTCACATCTCATTCCTTATAAGAAGACAACAAATGCAGTACATTTAGCTGACTTATTTTTCAAGGAGATTGTAAGATTGCATGGACTGCCTAAGAGTATAGTTTCGGACAGAGATAGTAAATTTATTGGTTATTTTTGGAGTACACTTTGGAAAAAGATGAAAACTGATTTGAAGTTTAGTTCTACATTTCATCCATAGATCAATGGACAAATAGAGGTAGTGAATAGGAGTTTAGGAAACCTACTGAGATGTTTGGTTGGAGAAAATCTTGGAAATTGGGATTTAATCTTAGCACAAGGGGAGTTTTCATATAACAATTCAGTGAATAGGACTACAAGGAAGACACCATTTGAGATAGTTACTGGATTTAATCTTAAAGGAGTATAATAATTGAGGGATATTAGTCATGAAAACAAGAGGAGTGCTGAAGTAGAATAATTTGAAGAACACATGAATGGATTACCTATTCAGGTAAAACAACATTTAGAGAGGATGAATCAGACATATAAGGAGCAAGCAAATATGAAAAGGAGACATATGAAATTTGAAGTTGCGGAGGAAGTAATGATATATTTGAAGAAGAATGGATTTCTTGTTGGAACCTATAACAAGATGAAGATGAGGAAATTTGGACTGTGTAAGATCTTGAGGAAATTTGATTCAGGGAATGCATATTAAGTGGAGTTTCCAGAGGATATGGACATTTCATCTATATTTACCGTTGCAGACTTGTCTAAGTATCATGAATCAAATTTTTGTGAAGGTGATGGATGAAAAATTGAACAATAGTATCCTCAAAAGAAGATGGATGGGATAGCAGAGATTTTGGATAGCAGAATTGGCAGGAGTACAAGAGGTAAGCAATATAAGGAATATCTTGTCAAATGGAAGGACAACCCAGTGGAAGATTCTTCATGTTTTTCCTTTGGCCCCAACAAATTTTGAGGCTTAATTTTCAAATAACCTCAGGTGTATGATGTAGGAGCATCTTGGGATCTTTCCAATCTTGCTTCAACCAAAAATATTTGTTTTTTGTTTTCCTATTTGATCAGTCTCAGAGTTTCTTTCTGCGTTTGTTGAGTTTGGATCTTTTGCAGTTGCAATCTTTACAGCATGTTTGTGACATCATGTTGAACCTTCTCCTAGGTTTTCACTTCATTTGGATTCTTCGCACATGAGATCTCAATGATTCTCAGAAGGACTATATTGTTCTTCATGTTTTCCTGCCAGTTTGTGTTTTCTTGTCTCGCGAAGAAATTTCCCATTTGTCGAAGGTTAACGAATGATTTCTCGATGTTATTACATTTGTGGCAGATCTTATTGAGTGATCATGATTCATATTTTCTTCATTGGAAGTAGATCCTAATGATTTGGGTCCTCACCTATTGTTTGTAATGCAATTTCTTTCTCATTGGAAAATGAGATCTTTCTAGGATGACCCGATATTTGTGAAGGCTTTATAAGCTTATGAATTTGTTCCAGATAGGGTAGTTCTCATAAAATTATCTTGTTGTAGCTAAATGCTAAGGATTGTAATGATTTCTAATTGTAATAAGGTATGTATGCCTGGCATGTTGCAAATCCATTGTATATGATTTTTTGATGTTAATAGAGAAGATGGATCTTGCATATCTCCCTACTGTTACTTGTGTTTTTGTAGTGTAATATATGCTGCAAGGATTGGACATATCTCTTTGAGTTCCATCCATCCTTGGTTGCGCCACATTTAGATGGGATGACAAGTGTGAACAAGATTTTCAACAAATCAAAGAATAATTGATGTCACCAATAATTTTATTACCTCCTGCAGATGAAAAGCCCCTATTCCTTTACATAATGACAACTACCACAACATTGGGGGCGCTTTTGGCACAATATGACGCAAATGGAAAAGAGCGCCTTATTTGTTATATCAGTTGTACTCTAGTGGGATATGAATTGAACTATACTCTCATTCGAAAATATTTCCATGTGATAGTTTTTTCTTCACATAAGTTGCGTCATTACATGCTCACACACCAAACAAAGCTCAAATAAATCTTGTAGAAAACAACAATCATAGGTAGGTTAGCTAAATGATTTATGATCCTAAATGAGTTTGACATCGAATATGTGGAAGGAAAAGCAATAAAGGGACAATTTATAGTGGATCAGCTAGCAAATACTCTGATAGAAGATAATCATCCACTTATTACACAATTTCTCGATGAATCCATATTCAATGTGGAATCTACACGCCTTGGGACCTTATATTTTGATGGCTCCTACACATAGAATGGTTCTGGTGCCAACATTCTCTTTGTCACATAACATGGAGATTGTATACCTAAAGCTTACAAGATCTATTTTTAGTGTACCAAGAATATTGGAAAATATGAAGCATTGATTATTGGACTTTGTATGAGTGCAATGGAAAATCCTTGAGTTATGTGTTTTTGACAACTCTCTACTCGTGATCAAACAAGTAATGATGATTACAACAAAAGATGAAAACTTGATGCCATATAAAGGAATGATGGAGTACTTCAAAGCTTATTTCATATCAATTACTTTTGAACAAATTCATAGGGACTATAACAGAGCAGCTGATGTCATGGCTACAATAGTGTCACTTGTGGAAATGGTAAGTAACATAACATACTATGAGTTCTTGATGGAGCCACTCTCAAAACCAACTTATAAATTTACCCATTTTGAGATGATATGCCTTATTGTTGGTCATGTTTCTGAGTGGTATGGAGATATCTATGCTTATCTACGGGACAATATCTTCCCATCTGACCTTTCTAATAACTCCCATAAAACCTTTATGCATAGATCTTTCCGCTATATCATTTCAATTGATATCTTATATTGTTAGGGTCTTGATGGTACCTTACTTAGATATCTTGAGCGTAATGAGGCCAATATTGCCTTGCATGAAGTGCAGGAGGGTATATGTGGGGCACATTCTAGCAGTCCTACCCTAGCTAAAAAACTTCTGCACATTGATTATTATTGGCCTACCATGGAAAAATATGCCTATCAATTTTTTAATAAATGTAAAAGATGCCAAATACACAAAGACATGTTAGATGCACCCGCTCAAGAATTACAACCACTTACTACTCCTTGGACCTTCTATCAGTGGGGACTCTACCTCATGGGACAAATTCATCCACCTTCCAATGGCCATAAATTTATCATCACCTGCAATATAATATTTTAAAAAAATGGATTAAAGTCATTTTATTAACAAGTGTCACTGGAAAAAAAATTGCTACATTTATCCTCAATTATATCATATGTCAGTATGGTGTTCCCTTTTCTATCATCACATATAATAGTTGTCCCTTAAAAATTAGGATGTTTGTGAACTTTGTGACAAATTCTATATTCAACATTGTTTTTCTACACCTTATCACCCTCAAGGTAATGACCAGGTTGAGGCCTCTAATAAAACTATCCCAAAAATTCTCAAAAAGATGGTCAATGAAGTTGGTTGTGACTAGTATGCTTACCTAAATCTTTTTGTGTGGGCTTGTTGCATAAGTGTCTGTACTCCTATAGCTACCACTCCTACTCCCTTGTTTATGGTTCAAAAGCTATCCTGCCTATTGAGGTTGAGTTACCTTCTTTGCAAGTCTCTTTGTGTAACCAGATCAATGATGAAGACTACAAGGTCTCCCACTTGCATGATTTAGAATTATTTGATGAGCACAAGCAAATTATCTTTAATCACCTCAAGGCATACCAACAATGAATGTGCAAGAATCGATAAGATAGAGAGAAAAGGGGAAAGTTTGAACTCAATTGGGTTGGTCCATTTACCATTACTACTGCATATGGATCATGCACTTACCAATTAATTACTCGAGAAGGTGAACCACTTTAAGATCCAATCAATATCATTCACCTTCGCAAGTTTTATAATTGAGCATTTCAGGGAATCCCTTTTAAAAAACCCTAAAAAAATACAAAAAAACCATAAAAAGTCCTACAAAAATACAAAAAAAAAAGCATAAAAAGTCCTGAAAATTTTTAAAGAGAGAAAAACTAAAACTAAATTAATGAAAAAAAAGGAAAAAAGGAAAAACTCAAAAGCAATAAATTTTGTCCTCTAGTGAAAACCACTTTGGTGGTGCCTTGGGTAATTAGCATGGTGAAAACTGGGCAACTGGTGCCATGTGTAATGAATTCGCTCCTCTTTCCTTCAGATTTTTCTTGGTCTTCAATTTCACATCTATTTTCCTTTCACATTATAATAACCTTTCCACACTCACCATGACTTTTGGATTATTTCACCTTGCTCGCTTACCTGTGCACATTTTCTCCCTGCATAATAAACTAGTCCTATTTTTAGTTAGGCAATCTCCTTGACTTTAGCAACAAGTTAGGATATTTGACATCTCATAGCCAGAGACACCATCACTTTTTATCTGTCTTTCTCACTCACAAACCATAATAAATTTTTACTTGCACTATCAACCGTATCACTTCACCTTACTCTGTAATAAAGACATTCAATTTGTGGATAGAATATTACACTTAAGATAAACATGTATATTTGGAATTCATCAAAATCATGGTAGAATGAGACTAAAATTGAGCAATCATAACAACATCCTATCAACGTATCAACTCCACACATAACACTTGTCACAAGGATCATTTTGGCATGACGCATAATGCTTGCTTGTTTTCTTTGGGTCTTCTAATTTTTTTTCTTTTGATATTATCTTTGGTGAAATATATTTTAGCTTTTTTGGGATGTCTCTGACTAGAGATTTTATCTCCAAGATGTCTTTGACTGGATTGGTGAGGATGGGGCATGTTCACTTGTTTGTTGTTTGTGGATTGTTCCTTAGTAATATAATGACCTGTCTTAGGAAATGAGTGTGTAAGATCATCAAGGATGTATGGGTCTCATATGAACTAGGGCATTCCTTAACTATCTAATATTTCTTCCTCCACACAACAGGTAAGTCAATTCATTTGGATTTTTCTCACGTCTAGATGAGTTCATCCTATTGCCATAATAAGCTCAATGATATTATAAGTGCTTAAAAGAACAAGAAATCCCACCATCTTCATATCCCTTTCTTATCATCATATTCCCTTCATCTCATTTCCTTCGTTTTATTTTCTACTCCATTTCCACTTTATCTCATTCTAATCATCACCTTCTCTTCATCTCATTTCCTTCATTTCATTTCTCTCATCCATTTTTTTCCCTTTCATTCTCTTCATTAGTTCATTTCACTAATCGCTTTCACATCTCTTGTTCATCAGTGATTTCTTTGATAATCTTCCCATCATTCTCATTTTCCATCTTTCTCACCTCAGAGATCAATAACCTGCTTTATTCATCCAATACACGTCGCTTAATTCCAATTTCAAGCCAATCAATTTTTTTTTAGCATGTGATCCCATTGCTTCTAGATCAATCAATCATTGTACCAACTTATCTTGCGCTAGCATCAATCTCAACCGGTTTATTCAACTTATCAACTTGGCTATACTGATCATTTCTATCAATTATTTAGCTATGCTTATTAGTCGTACATTTTCATCAAATGTACATCTTAGCTTTATCACTCATGCAATATCAATCATCAAATATTTTTCATTATGATCTATCTAGAGATCAATCTTATCACACTTTGTCCGATCAATCTCTCAAGGGGGCATATCATATTTATTATCATTCTTACTAGGATATCCCCGAGGCATGTATCAATTAATCATAATTTCTTTGAAACAATGAGACAAGTTGCATTGTCTCAAAGAAGGGCAAAATGTAGACACATAAAATTATCCTCAAAATTAATCCCAATTCTTCTATTTACTAAGTGGGTATTATTATCCATTTAATTAATTTATTGTTATTATTTTCTATCATTTAATCATTAAATTATTTATGTGATTCATTAAATTAATTTATATATTAATCTACTTATTTAATGAATCCCTAATCTACCTAGACCCATCCTATCCCTAACTTCTACTATCTACTTATAACACTTTCACCTCCACCATTTTCATTTACTTAGAAAGTGTGGGACAAATTCTTGTCTCCAACTACCTCTAACTACCTTCTTTATCCCACATTTCTCCTACAATTTGTTCTCACATACGAGGATACCTATAAATGCATTTCCCTCTCACATTTAAAATCCTCTTGCATCTTTATATCTCTCTGGCATCTTTGATCTTCCTTGCTCTTACATTTTCAATATCTCTTACATATTTAGGATCATTTTACATCTAAATCACATCTATTTTGCATAATATCATTTTGGTTTTGCATTCATTTTCTAAATCTTTGTTCTTCAGAGTTTCTTGTGCATTGTGTTTCTGAGAGCACACGTTATAACACATGATCTTGATAGATAAGAGGACAATGGAGTAATGTTTTGTCAAATGCATTATGTTATTTAACATTTGTTTTGCACATGTTTATTTGAAAGACTCCATTGTTGGTATGTTGGAAGAACTAGGTCTCTGATTTGGTTTTCAATTTCCTTCATTCATACACATAGTAACGAAACTATCTTTTTTTATTTTTATTTTATTTTGGACTAGCATATATATTAGATGTATGTATATGTGTGTGTGTGTGTGTGTGTGTGTGTGTGTGTGAGAGAGAGAGAGAGAGAGAGAGAGAGAGAGAGAGAGAGAGAGAGAGAGAGAGATTTGACCATTTATAGATTACCTAGTCATGTCGAAACCCATAAACAATGTTTGTGTGTTTTCCATAGATTGTTCAACTCCCATGATTGTTTGCATTTAGTCATTTTTGTATTTGATTATGCATTTCCAACATACAAATTATGTTGATAATAGACTAAATTATAGTTTTATGTGCCTCACAACATATTTCATATTGTTAATAAAAATGAATATTCAATTTAATTGAAAAACACGATTTTTTTCTTATGTTTCCCTTAATTGAAATAAGTAATCAAGCAGAGCATTGATTATATGTTTCCCTTTATTAAATCAAGCAAAGCATATATTATTGGAAAAATGCATTAGAAAATTAAAATTAAAGGAGAATATTGCCTAAGTTTACCTTGTATTTTTAAAATGTTTTTTTTAAGAAGTCAATTTTAAAGTATTATATATTGTGGTTTTGAGTAGGAAATATAAAAAGAAGGTTCTTTAAAAAGTGAAATTTAATTTTTCCCACACTAAATATTTTTTATTCATTTGTACTTATATTTTTAAGTTAATATAATTGGTTAGGTTATTACATCAAAAAAGAGAAATTTGCTTTTATAGAAAAGAGGTCACTTTGAATTTATTTTATCTAATAATCTTTTTGCTTGTTTTACTTCATTTTTCTTGATTGCTTGGATTTGGGATATTTGTCTTGGGCCTTTCTCAAAGGCTTTCTTACATGGATCATTCGATTAAAATTGGGTGGAGGATTACTTCCTTGTTTGAAAAATAGAGTCATTTTTTAAAAATAAAATAAAATATTTGTTCTTGTTGTGCATTAGATTGAAAGTAATGGTTTCATCTTTATCAATAAAATTGAAATTCTTTAATACTTTTGCCATGCGCACATGGGTGGATGCACATGACATTTTATTTTGTAGAAATTTTTTTCTTGGCAATTAAAATCAATATAAGCATCATAATTATTTTATTTAGATAATTTTTCATTTGATGTCAAATCAATAGTGCAATTTTATAAAAAGAATACTACCTAATTCAAAATTGTATTATAAGGCCCTTCAATTTCAAGATAGCATTCTAAATAAATGTAATTTTTAAAACTTCAAAAATTTACCTTTACTTTTAGAGTTAAAAAAAAAGGTGTCTTGAAAATAAATATTTAAATCCTACATTCGCTTGTGCTTTGTATTTTGTTTAATTGCAACTTTATTAGGAAAATGAGATGGGAGATCATTTGGGGCCTATGTGGGTCATGTTTAGATCTTGATTTCCATGCCAAGCATTTTTGTGCATTTAATAATGTGGCCATGAAACGTGAGCACTCTAGATCAGGATGGAATGGATTTCATGTCCATTCACTTGTGAATCCATAATGTATGATTTGTTTGGAATTACTATTATGTGTTGTGATTGGTATGCATATTTTCAACTGAAATTGTTGCCATATCTAATTAGTTGTCTCCCTGTTTAGAGGGGTTATACTAAGGGTTTTACATTTTTTTTTGAAAAGTTGTAAAAGTGCATGAAAAGTAGTTTCATCTTTTAATAGTTGTAACTTTTCATTCTTATACAATAAGTTTGAAATGAATAATTTGGGACATTGGAGTCCTCGATGGTAAATTGTAGTTATTCTTTTAAACTCGTATAAATTGGAAGAAATCAACCCGAACAAGTGGAGTGAGCTCTATCTCTACTTTCGGCACATCTCAATGTTGGAGTCGAACACATGCCCTTTTGCATCATTTTGCTCATGTTTACTTATGTGTAGAATAGAAAATTGAAAACATAGTTTCATTACTCTTCTAGAATGAAGATGCAAATTAGGCACACTATATATAATTGATACAATGGAAATTGTATAATTGGAATGTTATTTAAACATGCCCAACAAACACTTGTGAATTATTTGAACATTTCTATTGCCTAGGAAACATACGTTAAGTTCACAATGTCATTTAAAAATTTGTCCAAATAATTCAGAAACCCTAACTTCTCTACATTTCTTATGAGTCATTGTGTGGCATGTGCTTGAGTCCTTTTTACGAATAACCAAAACTACCTTAAAAGAAAGATTAATGCCATATTTGTCCAAAAGTAGGCCATTTAATATTTGTTACTTCACATATTCATCAACAGCAACAGTAAAAGATTAATGCCATATTTGTCCAAAAGTAGGTCATTTAATATTTGTTCATATATTCATCAACAGCAACAGTAAATATGCCAAACGATATCAAAACTCGGCCAATCTCACATTAATGAGTTCATCTTATCATTATATTCTTCAATCATTAGGTATTCTCTGTCACTGAAAGGTTTTACTTAATATTTTATTAGAATGGGTAAATTAATTATCATTGAACCCGGGCTCCCATCCTTGTTTAGATAGCACAGTTTCTGGCAAAAGTTAAGTTTACCATTAAACCTACACTATAACTATAATTCTGTACGTGATTCCCATCATCCAACAAGAAAAGGTAGTTAGTATCTCTTCCCTTGATCAACAGATAAACTACTATTCCATCTTCTTATTTCTATTTAACCAGTATAATAATTTTAGGGTATACGAATTAAAAATGATATTAACCTAGGGCCAATGATATATAGATTACCAATATTCTTTTATAACGACCGTTTGGCAGATTTGAGACTGCAATACTGGCATAATTCCATAATTCCATAGATTAGATGCAAACCACACAGATATCAAGGACCTTGAATCACATTACCATAGTCTTCCTGCAATTCCAGTCACAAACTAGGGGAATTTCAATAACAAGGCCTTGATACCATGTTGTCAGCACATATTATGCAAACACCACACTCTAGGATTTTAAACAAATTGTGTAACTTTCCAATCAAACCTACAATTCTCAGTGCTATAACGTGCACATACAAACTTCTGAAAGTATAAATAATGGAAAGATAAAACTGAAATCAGAAATATTCTTCTTTACTATCATTTTGTGTGTTGGAAAAGTTATCCCTCATTATCTACACCTGCTGACTTGTGCGCACAAAAATGCAACTGAAGTGCTATTAGACTGGAGCTTGATGACATTTTCAATAACTTTGAATCTCTAAAAAAACTGGAAATTTAACTGCTGCACCCAGAACAAATACCTATTACCAAAATATAGAAATATAACAAATAAAACACTGTCAAAAAAAATTGATTAGACACTAGCGCTTGAATGTAGAAAAACTAACACTAAATATAGCATCCTAAATTTAATATGTTTCTGGTAATTTTATGCACCCAAGAACAATAGCTAAGTGACCCAAAAATCTAATACTGACTCATTGCAAGGAAGGTGTCTCCATCAACCTCAACTTATCTCTCAATATTTCAATCTTCCCTTTTGACAAGAGCTTGGTTGAAACTTCTGCAAACTCTTCATCTAAGGAACATACTGAATTCTTGCTGCTCCCTTCTAAACTCTTCTCTCTAAGAAAATAACGGATATTTCCTTGCTTAGAGCAACAATGAAACATTGGATGCTCAAATAACTTGATGCAACTTTGATTATCATACTAAACTATTGTAGGTTTGACCATTTGATCAGTAAGATTTTCTATCAACTTGTGATGCCAAATAGTCTCACAACTAGAAGCACAGCTCTCCAATTCAGCTGAACTTAATGCTACAAATACTTGTTTCTTACTGAACAGGATACTATCACTGATCCCACTTTGAAACAAAACCCTAAAGCTGAAACAAGATATCTATGTGCTTGGAGCAACCATGAAACACTAGATTCTCAAATAGCTTGATGTAACTTTGATTATGATAGTAAACTATTGTAAACTCTTACATCTGATCAATAAGTTTTGGTATAAACTTGAGAAATTGAAATAGCCTCCCAACTAGCAAAAGAAGCTTTATATACTCCACATCAGCTGAACTTAATGTTACAACTACTTATTTCCTACTAAAACAAGATATTGACCCTGAACCCAAGCTGAAACAAGGTGTTGGAGCAACCATGAAACACTGGGTTCTCAAATAGCTTGATGAAATGTTGATTATCACAGTCAACTACTGTAAGTTCCAACCTCTGATAAGTTTTGCTATCAACTTGCAAAGCAAAAAAGCCTCAAAACTAGCAGAAGTTGTTATGTTCTCAACTTCAGCTGAACTTAATGCTACAGCTACTTGCTTTCTACCAAAACAAGATATCATCCTTGACCCCAAGCTAAAGCATAACCCTAAAGTGTTTTTCCTCACGAATGCATCACCCACTCAATCTAAATTACAAAGCCATGCAAATCTTATTCTTCATCTCCAACATACTTCAAGCACATGAATTGTGTCATTCAAATATCAGAGCACATATTTTGCAGCAATCCAGTGAGCTTGTCTTGGCTTAACCATAAACTGATGTCATGTGTTCACTGCAAAACAAATACACAGTCTACCATTTATGAAATACATCAGAGACCCAAAGTTGCTTGTATTAAAATGGATCTAGCAATTCTTATTTTAAATCCACAATTGAATTCACTTTTGAAATCATTGCAGTAGCAAGGGGCTTACAATCCAACATCTAAAATCTTTTTAAAATTAATACAGTATATTTCACTTGACTTCGGGAGATTTCTTTTGCACCTTACCACATTTCAAGACTCGAGAAAAATTCAGAAGAGTGATACCTTTCATGTCAAATTCAAATGGCAACTCCCTCTCATACCATATTATGAGTTTCTCACCACTTACTATAAGTCATCCATATACAAGACTAGATCATTAGATCGGATTTTATAAATAAATAATACTGATTAGGATGTACATCAATTTTAGTGAAGCCCACATTTATTAAGTACAAATCAATCCATGAGTACCAAGTACAAAGTGCTTGCTTAAGCCCATACAAAACCTTAATTCAACCTACATACATGTGTATCCCACCATGTATCTCAAATCCTCTTGTATAAACCTCTTCCTCTATGTTGACATTTAGAAAAGGTTGTTTCTATATCCAGTTAATATAAAATCCAACCAAGATGAGAAGCAACCAATAAATACTCATACAAAAATACCTTACGATTGAAGCAAAAGTCTCATCATAATCAACTCCCTCTTTTTGAAATAACCCATGTGCAAGGAATCTAGGCTTCAATTTCTCTATTATTCCATTTACTAAATGCTTCTTTTTGTACACACTTTGAATTGATCATTCACTTTCCATGAGGCCTTGGCACAATCGGCCAAACATTATTTTAAATAATAGAGTCGATACTTTTCTGCCATGACATCTCACCATATTTTCTCTAAAGTTTGCCTCATCAAAAGTGGAAGGTTTAACATCAGTGATGGAAGACATTAAAGAAACATAACTTGGAAACTTCTTACATGAAAGGCTCACTCTAAAGGAAGTTTTTAGTGCTACTACTTGCTTTTGTGCCTCCTCCAAAGTTGGGTAAGCCATTTAGGCTTCTTGATTCTTTTAGACGAGGTTAAGGTTACATCAGTCTTAACATGGCTTGATTGCTCAGCTATATAGACTACTCGAACTTTTTTGATCATACCTTGGAGCAACAATTTTTTTAGTGTTCTCAACCTCTGAAAGAGTTCTCCAAGCTTAGAGGACCAAACATCTTCATCAGACTTAATATCTCTAATTACTACAATATTTCTTTGTGATTGAAAATAAATCTTGAAAACCTTAGAAAAGCCAATGTTCCCACAAAGACATCCTTAGGTTGGAGGGTTCAAACTTGATTCTTTTTCTCTTCTGGTACACGCATATAAACAAGATTTCCTAACACCCAAAAGTGAGAAACATCAAGTCTCTTTAGTGAAGGCTTCTTTTGGAGTCTTGTCGTCCAACACTTTGTGATGACACTCATTTAACCCGTATGCCAATTGCATGATTCAGCCTAAAACAACGTGTACAGTTCTACATAGATCATCATCATTACCATGTTGGTTCAAACCATTTTCAATGATTTAAGCCTTAAGGTCGAGAGAAATTATAATGAGATAGTCGAGGCAAGAAAAGACATTAGGGAATGTTGATAGATAAAACCAATACAAAGACATCTTGGGTGATCTAAGGACATTTTAGTCTGTAGAGCCTCTCAGGAGTTCTTGGATCTACCCAACTTGTCCGAAGGATCAGAGCTTGTATGTTCATGAATTAATGAAGAAATCTGAACGTGCAGACAATGGAAAACACCAAAATTCCTCAAAACTAGAATATTTGAAGAGTTGTGCACATAGTACACTATGTTATGGTAACCAACTTGGACCATTGGGTTGGAAACCTCGAAATCTTTGTTGCTTTTAGGATGTCCTAATTTGTCTAATTCTCAAGGAAGAAATCTGTGATGGACTTAAACATCCACTTGAATTTATGGGGATGTACATCTCGTAATGCTCTCTGTCCACTGAATAAATATAAGTTCTCTAGATCACAATAGCAGATTTGTAGCGTGTTCCTCTTCAAAAGATTTGGAAGAATATTTTGAGTCAACTTGTTCCTTCTTTGACTTGTTCTTTTGAAAATATTTTGAATGATTAAGAAAAGGCACAAGATGAAAACCCTTGAATTATAGTTGGGAGGAGCCAAAAAGGGAAGTTTGGAGGAATTTGTTGAAGAAAAAAAATTAAAAGCCAAAATAGATGGTTGTAGTGAGACCTTCTAAGAGCTACATGCTTTCAGGTAATATTTTAAAAGCGTGAATGAAGTTTAAAGTACTAAAGAGTGTGTGACATCATTATTCCCTGGCCTTAGTTTACTTTTTATGATCATTCATTCGCTCACACATTTAACAACAAACTACCTTGATGGTTCCATACACCAACTAATGGACAATAAAATTACACGAGTCATATACTTACCCAAAAACCTTGGTGCAAACCGATTTTTTAATGACAAGACTTGGTTGCAAGCCAAAATTTCAACAACATTTGATTGCATCCTTTATTTGTTCAAAAATTCTGAAAAACGTGTGATAAAAATTACATAATATGTACAACACAAAATAAGCTACAATAAACAACCCCATAGAAAAATATAAAATATAAAACATAAAGTAAGATTAGCCACCTTGAATGGGTCTATCTTTTGAGTCTTCATTTCTGTGCCAAATTTTGATTTCATATGATCCTCTCTTCTTTTCCTTGGGTATATGTATATGTTGGTCATAGTGTTTGATTTTACTGGTATACTAGCCCAACAAGATGTAATTTATCAAGATGCCTTGTATATCAAATTGAAAGTGCTTATGGAATTAATAAAGTTCCTCTACAAAATAAAAAGGCGATGAACAACAACACCAAAAAAAAAGATAAATTAAATAAATAAAGAATAATTTAGGGCATTTACCATCCCATCTCTGTTTTACAAAGCGAAGGCAGCTAAAGAATATTTCCACGTCTCAAAAATCTCTTTGAATTGCTATTTTCCAGCTTTAAATTCAACATGGCAATTAATATTACAGGTAGAGTTTACCAAAAATGAAAGAACGTAGTAATCTATACAATCAATGCTCAATTTCAAAAATGATTTGCCCTGGTGTTAAATGCCACCTCACATTTACCTCATGCAAATGGATGATCAAAATATTGCCTGGCTACCATACTCATCATTGAAGGTTTGGTAACGATGGGCAAGCAGATGAGCTGAGGGCCTCGTGACTTTAAGAGCCACGGTAACATCATCACATGTGACAGGACCAACACTGGGCAACTCTGCATGGGATAATATGTGTCAGAAACTTAATAGAATGAAAGGAAGGCCGCAATAAATGAATGTTGGATACCTTCTTCTGGTAACTGAGTCGCATCACTTTCTTCAAGCTTGACCATTAATCTCCTGAGTGGTCGCATAGCAGCCTCTTTGCAAACCAAACGAATATCTGAACCAGAATAACCTTCTGTTCTTTCAACCATAAAATCATACGGGAGCTCATGATCAGGTTGCAAAGGCAAGAGTTCTTTAAACATGGATCGACGTGCTTCAAGGTCCGGAAGAGGCACAAGAATCTTAAAATCCATTAAGTCCAACTTTACAAGTTTCAGTAAAAAGTTTTATTCAATACCATAAAATCATTATAAGTAAATGAAGGATACACGTTTTTCGAGCCTTCGGAGCATGGCAGCATCTAGCTCCCATGGCAGATTTGTGGCCGTCAAGACAAAGACAAGATCATTTGTTTGCATTAGACCATCCATCTGAGTTGTCCATCCCACCAAACATTGCATCATATCATGAGTTCAACACAAATGATGATATATGTTGAAAGATCAAAGAATCTTTACTAAAAATTGAATGGATAAAGAATTTGAAAACAAAATATGCACAAGAAATACTTATGAATTATTAGAACATTTTCTACTGCCTAGGAGGCATATGTCAAATTCACAATGTCTTTAACATTTTTCCAAATGATTTGGAAACCTTAACTTCTCTGTGTTTCAAAGCATTTTTATCAAGGATTTGACAGTTTTACTATGTTGATTTTTCTATAGATTCAGTCGTCATTTCAGTGAGTTTGTGAACAGGTGGCAGCAGTGTAACAGTGATCTTATTCAGCTTCAAATGGGTGTTTATCATATCAGCATTGTGCAAGAGTGATTACATTGAGATGCAGATTTGGACTGATGAGTCTTTCACTTCCATTTCAGAAGGCTTGAAGTCCTCAAAAGATCAGTATTCTTTGTGTGCTGAGTGCCTAGGGTATTAGAGACATTTTTTCAGTTCTTATACTGTTGTTTTATCATCTCAGCAAGCTTAAAAATGAATCAGCCTAAGATAGTATGGGAAGTTCTATCATTGTAACAATCCTCACAGTGTTTCACTCATCACGAGAGTAAAATAGTTGCCAGGTCTTAATTAAGACAAATTTATGTTTGGTGATCTTTTTCAAACTATGATAATCTTTTTGTCATTGTTTCAACAAGCATTCATTGACAAAATGACGAGGTATCAGTATCCATAGCACTATCATGTTAGCATGTTTGAGGGTGCATATTTTCATGTACTCTAGGATGTCAGAATGATTAGGTGCAGATCTCAAGCTAAGGTTTGATGCAGAGAAGGTTCAACGGAAAAGAACAAATAATTAATATTAGCTTCAAACTACAAGAATTGTCTAAGTTTCAGCGTGCTGTCAGAAGATTTTCAGGGATGATACAAAAGAACTTCATCAAAAGCACCTCCAAAGCCAACCATCAAGATTATTGACATTTTGTTTGCGTTATTTATAGCTGGTGCTATTTTTATCATTATGTCACTGTTTTTGGGGAGATGAGCACAAACTGGCTATTTTAGATGACCTAAAAGGTCTATTCATAGATTGTAGTAATCTTTACAAGGACCTAACTGAAGATTATCTTTACTTCAGATTTAGTATTAGCAGACAGAATTTTCAAGTTTTTTAGTAAGCTTGCTTTGCATGCAAGCAACCTATTCTTAGTGTAGGAGTATTAGTTAGCTTGCTTATGTATTCTTCATGCAACACATTGTAAATGCTTATAAATAAGTGCTTTTGATACTTAGTTAAGAGATTCATTATCATTGATTTAATAAAATTTTGTAATCTCTCTCTTGCTTCTAGATTATTGTTGATATGTTTTTGTAATTTCCCCTTTTTGGGATTGCCCTAAGTTTTGCCCTAAAATCACGAATTCCATTAAAATAAGAAATGTAGAATAGGTAGAGGTATAACTTTACCAATTAAAATGCCTTTTTACAAGATAAATCCTGATTTAGATCCTGCAACCATATTAAACTATATATATGTGTGTGTGTGTGTGTGTGTAAATATCTCAATTATTTATATTAGAGTTAGTAATCGCACATATGAGTACAAATATATATAATCATCATAATTCATAAGATAGGTCATGTCACGTCTATATTCATTTTTAGTATTCAATCACACTAAGGCTTGAATGAGGGAGCATGATAGGTTGGCCCAAAGTAATCCTCACACTAAGCCCAAGAGCGGACACTTACCCTCTTGGCCCCAAGTGGCAGGCACTTTGGACATCTAGCATGGGTTGGTCTACCTAGTGGGGTGTATGTATTTGCCCTCCCTATTATGTCTCCTTATTCATCCTCTTATGACTTGTGATTTATCCAACAATCAACTGTCGTAGAGGTTGGAAAGGAAATTGCAATAGGGTGCCCAGAAATCTTCCTAGCTAAGCCCAAGAGCGGACACTTACCCTCTTGGCCCCAAGTGCTAGGCACATTGGACATCCATCATGGGGTAGTCTACTTAGATGGCGATCTCATATTTGCTCCCCTTTTTGCATTTCCTCCTCTTCTCCACATGATTGCTTGTCGGTTATAGATAGATTAATGATATAGATTATGCATTTCACATTATCACACAACAATAGTTGTTGAGCAAGGGGTTGGTCAATCATGTCACGTAAAGTTGGTCATGCTTGGGTATGCGAGTGAAGGCATTTAGGAGTGAAGGTTGTCCATTACGTGATTGTTTTGAGATGGCCTCCCTGTCCGATCAAAATTCCTAGTTGAGGTGGAAATCCAAAGAGTAGATATTGCTACTCCACTTGGCAAAGAATGTACTATTGGCCTCTCCTGACCAAATCTTTTCGAATTAGTATGCCTAGATTCGTTGGAGCCCCTGATTTGATCATAACACATTTGCATTGATTAAGCCGATATCTCACTAATAGATTCAAACAACTAAATAGGAATGAAAGTTTTGGTAGGCAGTTCTGGATAGATAACTATAATCCCCCCCACCCGACAAAAGGTTTTGATGGATCAATCTCACGCTGTTCCCAATTATTAACACTAGAAAATGTGCCCTAAATTCTCCATGTAACATGTCTCAACCTTATCCCTAACTTGCCGAAGAGGGGAGAAGAATGGTAAGTTCCTCTATGAAGCAAATGGAACACCCAATTTGACAATAACAAGCTCCCTAACTAGCAGACAAAAGGTGATATCCTACCTTTGGGGGCTTGAACGACATAATTGAGTTAATTGTGGCCAAGAATTCGTCTATATATGGTTAGATAGTTCAATAAGTTAGGAGATCAATACATTGTATAGTGGTTAGTGATTGGTCTGCCTCTGTTAGATCTAAGTGTGTTTTGTTTGATTAAACCAGCTACAGGGCAATTTATAGCCTCCCACCCACCCAACCATCACCCCTCCACTGACCCCAATTTCCTTGGCTCACTGAAAATGGATGCCACACCCTAGGTTCACCTTCTTTGACTAAACAAAAGTTATCTTTGTGTTCTCTAGACTTGGGTGATCCATAATAGCAATATAAGCTTCCCAAACCCTTGCTGATGAAGTCTCTAGAAACCCAACATGCCTCTACGCATGTACAACCAACAATAGCAATGGTACAGCCAGCATAAAGTAAGATAATAACAGCTCCAACCCTCACACTCCTCAATCTGCAAGCTAATAATAAACCTCCAAAAATATGCAACTATAAACTAAGACGAAATATAGCATAAATCACCATGAAAGCTCCAGTGTGTTTCCTAAATGAAAACACCAAATAATTCTCCAAATTGTGTCTTTCAACAACGTGGAGAATGTTGCCTACAAATCCTCACAAACCAAAGAAGAGCAATCTCCTCCAAAAGAAATGACAATATCAAATATCAAACTCAACATATCCTCAAATGAGAGTCACAATCCTCCTTTTATAACTTTCGAGAGCTACTTTAGGAAAAAACCATTTTTTCATTTTGGTTACTTTTTCGAAAAAACAACTTTTTCTTTTTCGTTGCTTTTCCACTAATATTTTAGAAATGTATTTTTTTGCTTTTTTGCTACTTCTCAGAATTTTTACCTTCTTGCTTTTCTGCTACCTTTTTGCATTTGCCCTATATTTAATAAAAGTCCCTTTCTTTAATCTCCCAATGTAGCATTAAATAATAAAGGCCCGTCCATTAAAATAAATCACCTTTAATTTTATAACTGGACCCTATATTCCTTTCATTAAATGAATTAAAATAGCAATAAAACACCTTTTAAATAATTAAGACTTATCATTATTTTATTTAAAACCACTAGACTATATAAAATGTTGAGATAATCATCAAAACTGAATCCACAGACAACAACGTTACCTATGGATGTGTTTCCTGGGCAAAATCGTGCATCATGGAAACAAAAATGCCCTGGGGACGAGAAGGGGACATCCCCTTGTCCCCAGAGTTTTGCAAAGTCCAAGGAACAATGCAAGGATAGGGGGACGACGAGGCCAGAGGTAGGGGATGGCCAGCCGTCCTTGACGTAAAAAACGATTAGAAAAAAAACTTAGTCAAATCAGTCAAAAAAACATTTTTTTAATGTTTTATGGGCCCCACTGCCTAGCTCGCCCTAAATGGGTGAGAAAACCTAATTTCCTTGTCATTTTTTAAATTTCTCATAGCAACAAGAAAAAAAATTCATTGCAACAAGCAGCAAGGTTTGAAGGAGAGAGGAGGAAACAATATGGTTTCAAGGAGCATTTGGAGCATTGAGAGAACTCTAGGTGAGTCCCCCACTTCATTTTTGGTTTTTGTTTTCATTTTTTTTTCAAATTGTAAATTAGAAATGTCCATCAAATGTCTGATCTTTTTCTTTTTTATATTTCAGACTTGTAAACTTGCATTATACTCGTAAAACAGGAGCAATAGTGGCAATGATAGTAGTGACCAAGAAGGGAAGAAGTTGGAAATGAAATAAATATAAGTGGGGGTGGGAGTGAGGGTGAGGGTGTTGGAAGTGAAGCACAACATCCACAAAACCAATTGAGCACTCTTAAATTACCTTAAAACCCTATGCACAAGGCCCTTTTAACCCCAAAAAACCTCTTCTTTGCCTTATTCATCCCATAGAGGTCAAAAAGAAAAATTTAGGAGGGAGTAGGGTGTGGTTATGTCACATATGCAATACTGATTTTAGAGGGAGCTACACAAGGGTGTGGTCTCATTTCTTGGGTATTGCCGACAAAGGAGTTAAATTTTGTTAAAAATAGAGGATGAGAGGATAGAATGTTATAGATTGCATATGGAGGCAGAAAACAAGTCTAAAGGTGTGCCTATGCCAATACAATTTCCTTCACAATCGCCTATGCCTCAGCCTGTGTCATCCAGTGTTGGTAGTGGTAGTGCTATTCATAGTGTTGAAGCCAAAAGGGAAAGAGGAAGGTGAATGATAGTGAGCAGCCAAGTTCAATTTCAAATATGTTCAAAGTGTAGGCACAGGAGATGATAGAGACTTCCATAGCTAATTTTTTTATGCCCATGCCATCACATTTTATGTGGCCTATTCTTCTTCAAAAAATGGTCAAAGGTATAGTTGTTATTGGTCCCTCTTTTGTGCCCCTTGGAGATCATAAATTACGCACTAGCCTCCTTGACAAAGCATATTGTAAGGCGAGTTTGATGGAGGACATGAGGCAAACTTAGATGAGGACAGCTTGTTCTATTGTGATGGATGGGTGGACCGATATTAGACATCAACCACTCATCAACATCATTGTCACATGCATAGCTAGCTCTTATTTCTTAGAGCCATTAATTGTTTAGGGAAATGCAAGGATGCAAACTTTCAGTTTAACATTTTGAGAGAGGCATTAGAGGAGTTTGGGGCTTCAAATGTTGTTAATGTGATCATTGATTCAACACGTTTGTGAAAATATGCTAGCTTGATGGTGCAGGTTGCTTACAAGCACATCTTTTGGACTTCATGTTGCGTTCATGCACTGAACAATGCATTGAAGACATTGGGAAATTAGACTGGGTAAAGGAAGTGGTGGCACGCTAGAAATATTCAAATGTTCATTTGCAATTACCGCACCTCACTTGCTCTCTTCAGGACTTTTTCAAAGAAGGAATTTCTCAAACCTGTGGAGACAAAATATGATAGGTACTTTATTTCCTTAGAGAATATAATTGAGGTGCATTAGGCTTTACTATTGATGGTGGTGAATTTAGAGTGGAATAGATGGCCTAATTCAAGCATTGCTTAAGTAAAAGCCATCAAACAAAGGATCTTTGATGATGATTGGTGGTCCACTGTGAGGTAAGACCAAAGTTCTTAGACTTGGACTCAACGCGGACTCGGCAAGGTTGACCCGACTTGGGACTTGGGACTGGCAAAAAATCTCGACAAAACTCAGCAAAGTGAAAAAATCAGAGAAATGTAGAGTTTTTTAATAATTTAAAACCTGTTTCATGCACCCTTTATTGCATAAAGCTTAAAGACACTAACATCATCAAATAGAAGCTAATTTGATCACATACACAAGTATACATTGATCACATAAGTATAAACGCAAATTGTAGCCGAAGGAAATAACAAACTTAGATATATAAAATTATAAATATTGTCAAATCTATATAAAACTCATGGAATATGAAATCCATGACATCAAATGTTCCAAACATACATCGAAACAAAAACAAGTCTATGGCTCAACCTCAGCCTCAAAGGAGCCTACATCCCTTCTACAAAGGCGTCCAAGGTAGGTCCTAGATGAATGAACATCCATAGTTTGTGCTTGTGAGATGCCATTTTGACCAACATCAGTTGTGCTTGTGTCTGATCGTGCTCTGTCCTCCTCTGCCATGGCCACAACCTCAACCTCTCTATCTGCCTAGTCAATCCACTCAAGGTCTTCGCCAGTAAAGATAGGATCAGTAGACTCGGTGATCCACTCGGATTCTAGATAAACCTCCTCTAGTGTGATAGGGCATGAGCCATTATCTATAATCTGTCTAGTTCTAAGACGAAGGTTGTAATGAACAAATACTAGATCATTCAACTTCTCCACAACTAGTCTATTGTGTCTTTTCAAGTGAATATGCTCAAACATGCTCCCATTGCGCTCACAACTCGAAGCGCTGCATGGATGGCTCAGTATGCGGATGACAATTCTAGGTTTGGTATTTTAGGCCCAAACATTTTCCACCATCTATCTGAAATAAGAAAAAGAAAAAATCAATCTCATCTCCAACTTTAAGACTAAATTATAAAATCAAATTATACACAACATATATTTTTACCTAGCTACACTCCTGTGCAAGAAACTTTGCACATTGGACTACCAAACAACTCCCCTTGTGCATTATTGAATGCCTCTATCTCGCAAAGTGTAGTTTTGATGCCTCTATCTCGCAAAGTGTAGTTTTGATATTAGTATCACTAGTAGACATCTACTCTAACACTCAATAAAGCCCAGTAAGAACCTCCTCATCCGCCTTGAAATCAATGTAGAAATGGTATGCTGGATTGAGGTAATAAGCGACTGCATGGATGGGCTTGTGAAGCTAGAGGTGCCATCTCCTATCAATTATCACTCAAATGGGACGATACTTACTCTCATCTCCTCCATATACAGATCTAATGGCCTCCTTGGCCCTATCCATGCCTCATATATGTAGCCCATAGTGGGCTTCTCCCCGTAGAAGTACCAAGGGCTCAGTGACCTGCAAATAATGTGAAATAGTAACAGATAAGTATGAATGAAAATAAGCAAAACTGCAAACAAAAGGAAAATATGAATATAAATTAAAAGTAAATACTAAAACATAATGTAGAATTTATAAAAAAATTTACCTGCACAATGTAATGTCCCCAATTTAGCAGGTTCCAAGAATATGCGGAGGTTAGTTCATCATCGTGAGCTTCGTGAGCTAACACCTTGATTTGAGGGTCTTAGTTAGTCGACTTACTATTTTTAGTAAGTCAGTGATGGCGGTTTCCATTTCTAGCAAACACCTAGGCGCTATATTCAGGTGGTGATGATATTGGCACTTTCAGTGGTATAAATTGAGTTTAAGTTTATAAATTGTTTTTGGGCGCCTAGTGGGGGTATTAATCATTAATCCACATGGAATAAAATCCTAAGTCTTAAAAGCAATGCTTTTAAGTGAAAGGTGTGCTGAAGAAGCCTTTTAAGTGAAAAGTGTCTTCATGAAACTTTTAGCTTTGGAGTTATTTATTATTAATTCAAAGTTATTAAATGAAGGCTTCTAATTGAAAAGTGTATTGATGAAGGCTCTTTACTGAAAAGTGTGTGAGAGAAGCTATTTGCCTTTGGTGTCTTGAAGAAGATATCTTTTATTATTATAAAAGCAATGCTTGTGCAAAAAAGCAAATCATTCTATTGTGCATTTGCTTTTGTTGATTTGGGTGAAGTGAAGAAACAAGGGTTTGAAGAATTTCAGCATGGTGGAATTGTGAATTCTACACAGGCTTCAACACTTTGAATTGGTGAAACATCCAACTAATTGTGCAATCCAGCAATGGCTTTATAAAGAAGCCATGTTTGAGCTTAATTGGTGAAGTTTTGAAGATTTTGAATGAGGGTTTGAGCATGTGTTTGAAGGTTTATCATCTACAGATCCTAAATATATTATTGTTGCAATTATAAATCAGATTACAAGCATTTGTTGATGAAAAATTCATTTGAAGTTGTTATTCATCCTTTCAGAGGGTTTCCAAGCATGTATTATTACCTATGAGTTCATTAATTGTAACTCCTAGATTTTTTGGGTATTGTTGTTTTAGATAATAGGAGTTATTTAATGAGCTGGGTTGTCATTATTTTGTGAAAATTCTGAGTATTCAAGCTGGTATAAAAATATGGAATTTTCAGCTGTGTATTTTCAATGCAGTTTCAGATTTGAGTTGGAAAATTATTATTGCAATATTTTCTATTTTGTTGCATTATATTGTTGTATCGAACATTGCAAATATATCAAAAAAACATCAATTGCAGCATACCAAACCATAACAAATTGAACAGGAACTCAAATCAGCAAGCTCAAACATTGTTTGCTAAGTGTTTGACGAAATGTCAAGGCACTATTAAATCAGAAAATACAGTGGTAAAGTTAGAACCAGCAGGGGTTCTTACACAATCTTTGCACAAGGGGTCCAAAAAGCCGATTCATCAAAAATGCAATCTCCCAAATCAATCCCTGCAGTGCTCGTAGCATAGGTTGGGGAAGTCCACTCCTCACCAACAAACATGCGCCTCAAAGCTACCTTTGACTACACCAAGGATTTTAATGTGATAAAATTTGAGGCGAATCTGGTTATTCCAGGATGATCCAACTCCTTTCGCCCCGTATATTGCCTCATTATGCTAAGGACCAATGCATATTTTAGATAAACTTGCAAATGTTTTTGGCCTTATCAACACATGTCTTGATCCATTCAAGGCAATGGGTTGCACATGGAGACCAAAAAATGCTCGGGTGTCTTTCGATCAAAAGCTTACCTGCAAAAACATAACTTGCTGCATTGTTTGTCACCACTTGAACTATATTTTTTTCCCCCACCTCGACTATGACTTCCTCAATAGCCTCACATAAGTATGTGGCATTTTTGACAATGTGAGGAAGCATCAATGAACTTAAGGAACATGGTGGATCCTGAAAATAAAGCAAAATCAATGAACAGTCAATAAATCATAAATTACAAAATTCAATTATTAAATACTAAATCAAATTCAAATTATTCAATGCATTTAGGTAAGTAGAATGATCAATCACCTCCACAGGAAACAAGAAATTTTAGGAGTGCCCTATTCCTCTTATCAGTCCAACCATCTGTCATGATGGTGCAACCCTTTTTGCTCCAAAATACTTGTTGGTCATCTAAGTCAACTTTTATATCATCAACCATTTTTAACAAAACTGGACCACTTAACTCATGATCAGTAAGGGCTTTAAACCCTACCCCACAAATGGTTATGACATCTATCATGCCTTGCCAGTAAGGAGACCTATCGCAAATAGATTGATTAAGATAAGTATGTGTAATAAAATTATAAAAATTCATTAGACAAAGAAAACTACAAATTTTAAATTTAAAACAATCATAAAAAAAAGAATTACCTAGCTGCAACAAATGGAATGTTGCAGAAGTACCAAAACTTGCAAATTTCTTTTTTGCAGCATCATGGACCTCCTTGTTCCAAGGCATGCTCTCAAGCAAAGACTGTGAACCAGAAGTAGTCTGTGGCACAAAATATGAATCTAACCTAGATTTCTGAACTCTAGGACCTTAGGTAACAGTGCCACTAGAAGGAGTAGAAGCACTAGCAAAAGTAGGAGGACGAAACAGAGGCATGAAGGAACCCTCCCCAACACAACCTGCAACTGCGGATGCGGCTGAACGATAACCAATACTCACCACAACTCCTCCCTTTGCTTCTTCTTTGTTTCCTTTATTTGTTCAAATGTTTCGAGTGTCGCATAGCGTGCACGAACAACCTCAACAGTTGCTAATAGACACGGCTCAATATTATGGCTATGTATCCCAACCAGAGTTCCATGACTCACCGCGAGTCAAGCGAGTTATGATGACTCGCGGGTCGAGTTGTCCCTGGCAAGTTTTCATGACCCGTGGCCATGACTCGCCGAGTCTGTGGTCTATGACCCGGCTGTGGCAGTCATGACCCTCATAATAACTCACTACCCTGCCCAACAGAGTTATGAGGATCATTTATACAATAACACAAACATAGCTGGATATATGCTAAATAAAGTTGTTCGGAGGCAGTGCAAAGGGGAAATAAAATAGAAAATACAACTGAAAACAGAAAACAAGTTGATCATGTACTGACAAATTAGGCAAACAACTACAAGAATAGAGTCAAAAAACAAAATATAGACTCCATCCCGCATGCAAGGCCATTCAAGGAAACCAGACTAGCAGCCTATATAACGAGGATTTGAAATAAAGTTTGCAAATAAGGGGACATCAAACAAGGGATTTGGAGATGTTAACATCCTTTAACACTAACCAAATAATTTACCCTAAGTGGATAACATTTAGAAGAAATACAAATAACTCCAAGTGACACCTATGTTAGTGAGTATAATTGAATAACCACTATATATTCT
>MU227748.1:2382872-2413285 GCA_018584345.1 Thuja plicata
TGAATAACCACTATATATTCTTCAAAATGTTAACCATACAACATTTATTACAATACATAATCAACATGGTATAATTCAAATATATTAGTATACACAGAACACTCCATAGAATAGTGACAACTCAAGTAGGGGTGCACATATCTATGCCCAAGGAACCTCGTATCTTGGGTAATGACAACATCAGCGTTCAAACTTCATATACAAGGATGTTTTTAATCCCTAGGCTGTATTAAAGGATGTTTCTACAGACAAACCCCCATAAAATGCACAAATAATCAATAAATGATGCACAAAATACCTGATTCTTAGTGCAAAAAACACTGTTTCATCAAAGCAAAGTACCAGAAATTGACATAAAGGACACACCAACAGATTTAATGAAAAAGTAAAGAACAGAGTGGATTCATTAATCCCCTTAAGTTTAATTGGTGAACCATGAAAATTTGATGTCATGGATTTCATGGATTTTATATACATTTGACACTTTATAATTCTGCATATTTATGTTTTCTATTTCCTTCAGCTACAATTTACGTTTGTACTTATGCGATGGGTGTATGTTTATGTATGTGATCATATTAGCTTCTATTTGATGATGTTATAGTGTTTTTAAGCTTTACTCAATAATGGGTGCCTGAAACAAGTTTTAAATCCTAAAAAATCTTTGTTTTTCATTTTGCCGAGTCATAGACGAGTCGCGGGTCGAGTTGACCTTGACGAGTCATGGGCGGGTCCAAGTCATGGAGCTTTGATCCCAACAATATGGTATTTAAATCTATTGATGCCACCATGATTAATTTCTTTCTAGTATTTACATTTAACTTGTCTTTTTTTTCTACCATGAAAATCTTTGGTATATATCCAAGCCTCATCCTTTTGACTTGAGGTTTAGGTGGAGTAGGAGAAGACATTGGGCAAAACTATGGTTTTCAAAACCTCAAGGCTGCTGCAATAAGACAATATTATAAAAAAAAAAAAAAAACATTTGTGCACTGTGTTTTGTAAACTGATACAAAAAAATGGTTTGTCCCAAAAAAAATGTATTTGCAAATTTCTCCTAAAAGAATTTATGTATTTACAAAGTTCTAAAAAAATGTAGGGTTTGCTGATTTTTCTTTCATTGAAGTTTGAAATTTGAATTTGAAAGGAAAAGATTCAACTGCAAGAATTGGAAAGTTTTAAAAAAAAACGAGGATTGTCGTTTAGAAAATACAAAAAAAAACAAAAAAAAATCAATAAATCTCACTCTTACCTCTTACAACAAACTTGAAATGAGATGAGAGCACTTTTCAATTGTTGGTATCAACTTTTTGATGCGCCAAATGCAAGCATTACGCTGTCCCAATGTGATTTGTTGAAGATTTTTAGCTCTTTCTCCTTGCTGATTGCACTTCTATGGACTCTTGTTTCTCTTCTCAAATCACTCCTCTTTTTTTGGCAATAGAATGAAATGAGATCTCTTTTAGGGTTGAAAATGCCAAATAGAGAAAAGAAAACAACATAAACGTGACAAGTTTTACATTTTTTTATTGCATTTTTCACTTGCTACGCCGGTCGGGACTTGTCAGGTCACCTTGGGACTCGCCGACTCACGAGTCTGGGCAAGACAACCCCCAGACTCGATTCGAGTCTGGGCCCCTAGGACTCGCCCTGGGTCACTCGACTTGAAACTCGCCAAGTTTGGGCAAGTCAAGGCAAGTTCGGGAACTTTGGGCAAGACAATGTTGATTTTCAAATTCTATTAAAAAAAAACTGATTTTAATATTTTAATTTTATTGTTGAATCTTTCAAAATTTATAAGTTTCCTAGTTGTCAATTAACTTTGAGATTGATAATTTTTAATCATTCTTATTTGAGTTTTTTTTGTTGCACTTTGCAGATATGTTTGCTCCATCATCTCGCCTATTGTAAATGTTAGATATGTTGATACAGAATCTCCTAATCTTGGAGAGATGTATAAGACTTTTGACAGCATCATACAAAAGAAGTATTTTTGGCTAAGGATCGTCAATTGGAGTGATGAGCAATATATTAAGCCCATTGTCATGCCAAGGTGGAACACTATGAACACCCCACTTCATATGGCAGCCTTTGCACTATATCCAGAATGGTATGAGCCCAAGCCTGGAAGGCTGCTTCTTTTTTTATGATGACAAGGTGAGAAGTGGGTTAATGAAGGCCCTTCAAAAGATGTATTCACCTGAGCAGTCTGGTATACTTAGTGAACAATGGGTTCCCTTCACAAAGCTTGATGGTCCAAACTTCAACACATCAAAGGTGAGGATGGATAGAGCAGTAATGGCACAAAAAAAACCCTATTGGATGGTTGCAATGACATGGGTCAAATGCAATAGAATTGAGGACAATTGCCATTTTCCTCCTCTCACAGGTTGCTAGTTCCTCTGCTGCAAAGAGGAATTGGTCTATACATGGCTTTATCCACTTTATCAAGAGGAATATGCTTACCTCTAGACGAGTAGAGAAGTTAGTGGTTGTGCATAGTGCTCTGTGACTTAAGGATCGTCAGTCTCCAGAGTATCAATAGAGTTCAGCTTTACGATGGGATACTAATCCAAAAGACGCCACCTAGGTTGGTGAGGATGAGGCACAAGAGGGATTGGTTGGCATTTAGTTGGATGATGCAACTTTTGAGATTGAGGTTGACAGTGGTAGTGAATAATTTTGATGAAGATTAAGGGGTAGCAGCATACTATCTTTGTTTTACTTTTGAGTCTTTGACTCTTTTGAGACTTTTGCCATATATGATATTATGATATTTAAATATTTTTTTTGAAACTTGCAGTCTTTGAGCATTTTGATATTCAAATGATTCAATGAATAATAATATTACATTTATGAATGTATGAAAGCTATTTGAATTAACTCTCATTTCAACTCAATTGCTATGTATAATGCATATAATGAATGATTCATCAATTTATATAAATATTTGAAATTTCCCTATATATTTTAAATTTCTCCTACTTTTTATATAGTTGACCCCTTTGCCATCCCCCCGTCCCCAAAAATGGCCAAATAAAAAATTGTCCTAGAAACCCATCCCCAATCCTAGAAAGTTGGGGTAACATGGACTGACAATGCTGAAAGTAGAATGCATCCAAGATTTCTCCAGAAAAGGGTGTTACGCTCACCATGAATGTCAAAACTCAAAAACAAATCTGTTACTGCCAAACCACTAGATCAACTACCTCTACGATTCCCTAACCCCAACTCATTAGCCTATAGGAATCAATTAAATTTGGCCAACGGTCCCACCAAAGTGAATTGATTAAGGGAACAATACAATACGCCCTTCTCAAAATTGGGTGTCGTCAAGAAATCTCAACTCAAGATGCTGCAAAATCTACTCTCTTGCGTAGCATCCTCTTCAGACAAGTTCTTCCATTTGACTAAGAACTCTCTAATGATCCTCTTCGAAGAGTCTACTATATGGTGCCGATGATGGCCTCTGGAATCAAAATCAACTTCCCCTCCTCATATAATGGTGGCAACTCGTATGAGGGAACCACATTATGACCAAGTGCCTTCTCGAGCCTGGATACATGAAATACATTATGAACCTTGTTGCCTGCTGGTAATTCAAGCTCATAGGCAACCTCTCCAACCCATCGGCAAACTCTAAATGGACCATAAAATTTGGGCTTGAGCTTCTCTGATACTCTTCTTGAGAGTTGACTATCTATATGGCTGCAATCTCAAATAAACCATGTCCCCAACCTCAAAACTCCACTCTATCCAATGATGTTCAACATACAATTTCTATTGATTTTATGCATGTTGCAAATTTTCCTTCAATGACTTCATGATGTCCTGACTCTAATGTAGTAAGTCCTTTGCCTTAGGCACTTTGCTATCCCCCCCAAAAAGGTCCAAGTTGGGAGCCATATAAAGCCATGAATGGTATCATCCTGATAGACATATGATAAGTGGTATTGTAGCAGTGCTCACCAGGGTGCAACCACTTAATCCTAGCTCTCTGTTGTCAAGAAACGTAGTTCCTGAGATACCCTTTCACCCATTTATTTACTATATCTATTTGTCCATCCATCTATGAGTGATAACTCATACTAGGAGTGAGCTTAGTCCCACAATCTCTGAAGAGCTCTTGCCAAACGATATTTAGGAACTTGTTGTCCGTATCACCCACCATACTCTTGGGCATCCCATTCAATCTAAAAATCTCCCTAAATAACAAATCAGCTACCCGTTTCGTTGTATAAGTCACTAAAATGGCAAAGAAATGTGCAAATTTGGTTAAACTGTCAACCATCACATGAATAAAAATCTTTACGTTGTACCTTAGGTTACCCTGTAATAAAATAAATAAAGATATACTCCGATTTCTGATTGGGAATGGGTAAGGATGGAAGTAAACCAGCTGGACAAGTGTGCTCATTCTTATTCTATTGGCAAACGGGAAACTTTGACATATTTGAGGACTTCATTTTTAAGGCCAAATAAAACTCTCCCAAACCTGCCTATAGGTTTTAAAGAAACTTGGGTGACAAGCTGTGGGGGCATCATAAAAAGTCCTTAATAACTTCACTTTAAATTGAGAAGGCACCAGATGAATTCTAGACAATATCAGCTCATTAGTCATTGTAAACCTGTTATCATAAATTGTGCCTTCTATAACTCCTATTGCCCATGAATCCTTGGCATATTCTGCTGTAATTAATTCTCTCCAATCAGCAGATATCTTTGTCAAAGAACATATGTGAGGCCTCCTAGAAAGTGCATCAACAACTGTATTTTTCTTCCCTTGACATAAACAATGTCAAAACATATGCCTGCAATCTATTGACCCGCTTGAGTAGCCTATCATTGAGATACTTTTCGTTCATGAAGTACTTGATGCTTTTGTGGTCCGTTTTGATGATGAACTTAACCCCAACTACGTATGGTTTAAATTTGGCCGAAGCATGCATAATGGCCAACATCTCTTTGTCATAAATAGAGTATCTCTTCTCCACACCTCTTAATTTCTTGTCCTCAAATACAATGGGGTGCTTATCTTGCATCAAAATTGCTCTTCTACCTCTCCTAAAGTATCACACTCCAACTCAGAAATCAAGTATAGCCAATACTAGACATGTAGACATCAACTATTTTAAGTGTTCGAGACACCTTTGTGCTAAAACTTAGTCAAATCTATAAGCAGGTTGTAGTCTATGAGAAACCTCTAACAAACCTCTTGTAGAATCCACAATGAAAAAAAAATCCCTTAAGCTATGTTAGATTTGGAGGACACTCAACAATAGCCTTGATATTTTTAGGATCCACTCTGCACTGATGATGTGATTGAGATAGAGAGGTTTTGTCATCTTGAAGTCACATTTAGACTCCTCAGAATATAGAGCCTTAGTCTCTAAGATGCTCAATACATCCTCAAGATGTTGCATAAGCTTCTCCCAAGTCTTATTAAACGTCAGGATGTCATAAAAAAATATCAAAACAAATTTTTTAAACTACTTCCTAAACACTTGATTCTTACAACTCTAAAAAGTAGCTAAAGAATTAATCTATCCAAAGGGCATTACAAAAACTCAAAACACCCAAAATGGTACTTGAAAGCGGTCTCCTCAATATCCTCTTTCCTCATTCGGATTTGATGATACCCTGACCTCAAGCGTATCTTAGAAAAGTACCTAGCCCCATGTAGTTCATCAATCAACTTATTTGTCCTAGGAATTAGATACATGTTCTTGATTGTCTTTTTGTTTAAGGCCCTATAATCAATACACATCCTCATTGTTCCATTTTTAAACTTAACAAAACTACTATTGATGCAAATGGGCTCTTATTGGGTCGTATGTGCCCCATCTCCAGTAACTCCTTAATTGCTTTTTCTATTTCAACCTTATGCCTCTTAGGATGCCAACAAGGAGTAGTGATTACTGGTTTGGCTCCCTCTTCTAGCTCAATAAAATCCTCTATTCCCCTCTCAAGTGGAACTCCATGGGGCATACTCTCAAACACCTTGCTATGTTTGAATAACAACCTATGACTATTTGGATGGTAATTGTCTATTTGTTGATTTGAAATTGTAGGTACCTTTGGCATGATGAAACAATTGTGTTGCCCGCTCTACCTTGTCATGCCTAATCAACCTCTCCATCCTCTTAAATTATACCACTGTTGGTCCTCCATCTAAAATCCCTATGAGTACTATTTTTTTCCTTGATGCTCAAACCTCATTTCAAGCCTCTGTAAGTTGAAAGAGAACTCTACAAGTGACAACATCCATGTCATACCAAGAATAACATCATTGTCTCCCATGTCAACTACAAAGAATTCATCTTTCAACTCATAGTCTCGTAACTGTATGCTCTAGTTAGAGATCTTGCGAGTACAATAAAGCTTATGCCCGCTAGCTACCATCACCTTAAGTCCATCATGCTCTTCAGTTTGCGATCCTCTCTTAGCTACAAACCTCTCGTCAATGAAATTATGTGTAGTCCTCTATCAATCAAAGCAAAGATTCACTGCCCCTATATCACACCTCTCACCTTAAATGTGATTGCCTTTTGGGTACTAGTGAGTTGAGCAATGGTTCTATCATCTTTGGGCTCTTCTTGTGATGTGTTTTCCTCTTCACTACTCTCCAAATTAGACTGCTGATCTGATTTTTCTGATACGAAATCGAAATCTTCAACAGAAAAATACTACAATTGCTTAGCTTTGGCCTTCACACTGCACTTATGTAAGGAATCCCAGGGCTCCTTGCAATGGAAGCATTATTTCCTCCTGAAGTCATGTACATGCTCACTAATCAACCTATTTGAATCACTTCGCGGCTGATGTAATTCCCTTTGGAAATGTTTTTTTATTTTTGTCTTTCTTATGAAGGAACCCCTAAAACTGAAATTTGCTCCTAGAAGTAGAGGTCGCCATGTCTCTAGCTATTTTGATGGCTTCCTATAGAGTAGGTGGGTTGAGAGCCTTAATCTAACCTCTGGATGGATTTGTCAACTCATCCATAAAAAAATATCATTAGCCTTCTTGACTCCAAACTAAAAGTTGGTTGTTGCCGCCAGTCCAAAGATGGTGTCTGAATGCAGCAGGCGAACTGACAGTCTCCCTCATAAAACATAGGGATCCTCCCTAAAAAATAAGAACTGTAACCTAAGTCCCCAAAATGATCCTGGAGGTCCCCTAATGTGTTCTGATCAACTTCCAATCAATCCCTAAAAAATAGGAATCCCTACTAAAAAACATGAGATTGTCCCAAACTATCCAAAATGGCTTATAAAGCCTCTGCGTAACTCCGCAAACCTTTGGATGGGTCCCATATCCACTCTGTTGACCTACAAGAAACCTGATAGTAGGCCAACCTTTGCTGACAACTGAGTTGTCTAAGGAAAGGACATTATAGTCCTCCCAAGCTGGATGTCGAACCAAGGGCATCCTCCAAGGGCAAGTCCCTCCAACAAACCAAGTACTCTATGATCACTCTGATCCTTAACCTCCTCTCCCTCATGTTTAAAATCTTAGCAGGAATCAAGATCAATCTACCCACTTCATTCAGTGGAGGCAACTCAGGTGAAGAAACATGCAGCCCCAAAGCCTTCTTCAAGCATGACACGTGAAAGGCATTATGTGTCTTGCTCTCAAAACGTAACTCAAGCTAGTATGCCAGCTCTCCAATCCTCCTCAATACTCTATATGAGATATAAAACTGAGGCTTGAGTTTCTCTACCCCACTCCTCTTAAGTGTGCTCTATCTGTAAGGTTGTAGGTGCAAGAAGACCATGTCTCCAACCTCAAATATCCTCTCAGTCCGATGTCAAGTCATGTACATCTTCTACTAATTTTGTGCATGCTGAATATTATCCTTAAGTGCCTTAAGGATATCCTGATTGACCTGTAACCAATCCCAAACTCTTGGTGCTCTACTATCACCCAATGCCAAGTCCACAAATGATAAGGCATCACAACCATATAAAGCTCGGAAGGGTGTCAAACCAATAGACAAGTGGTACGTAGTATTATAACAATACTTGCTCAAATACAACCAACACACCCATGCCCTTTGCTGCCCCGAAACATAATTACGCAGATAACCCTCAACCCATTTATTACCTATCTCTGTATGTCTATCTGAGGGTGGTAACTGGTGCTAGGGGCCAAATTTGTACCTGCTAGTTGGAATAGCTCCCACCAAAAGATGCTCATGGATCTGCTATCTCGGTCACTAACAATGGTCCTGGGAAGTCCATGAAGTCTAAACACCTCATGAAAGAATAGCTCTACCACCCGAGAGGCTTTGAAGTCGGCTGCAATAAAGAAGTGTGCATACTTCGTCAATCTATCCACAACCACATAAATACAATCCTTCCCCTAGACCCTCGGAAGACCTGTAATGAAATTCATAAATATACTCTCCTAATTCTTCTCTGGGATAAGCAATGACTACAAAAGACCTACTAGAAAAGTATGCTCTGACTTGTTCTGCTAACAAGTCACACACACACACCTACATGGTGCAAGACATCATCCTTGAGACCCTTCCATGAGAATCCCTCTAACCCACCACTAGGTCTTGAAGTACCCCGAATGTCCTGCATGTGGTGTGTTATGGATGGCACGTAAGATCTGTTCCTTAAGTTTTGATCCAGGTACCAAATCAATCCTATTCTTATAATATATATCATCAATCATCGTGTATCTCTCATTCTAAACCAAACCATCCATAATCTCGCATCCAAACTGATTCTTGGAATACTCAACTAAAAGTTGAGACTTCCAATCTGTTGAAATTAGACTCAGAGCAAAGTGTAACAACTGTAGGCCTCCTAGAAAGTGTATCATCAAAACATTCTTTTTCCCCTTGACATACTCAATGTCAAAATCATATGTTTGTATCTTGCTAACCCATTTCTACTGGCAATCCTTAAGTTCTTCCTGCTCCAAGAATTATTTCAAGCTATTGTGGTCGGTCCTCACCACAAACTTCCCACCTACCAAGTACTGACGAAACTTCACCAACGCATGCATGATGGCAAGCATCTCCTTGTCATAGGTGGAATACAGTCTCTCATTACCCCTCAACTTCCTACTCTTGTAGGCAATGGATGGTGATTTTGTATAAGAACTGCTCCAACACCCTCTGTGGATGCATCACACTCTAACACAGGACTAAGAGAAATCTGGAAGAGCCAAAACTAAACAAGTGCTCATGACCTGCTTGAGCCTATCAAATACAACCTGTGCCTCATTTGTCCATCTGAAAGCGCCCTTCCTTGTGAGATCTGTCAAAGGAGTTGCAAGCCGTGAATACCCCTTCATAAAGCTCCTGTAGTATGCACATAAGACTAGGAAACCCTGCAAGTTTGAAATGTTCCTAGGTGGAGGCCAATCAAGTATTGCCTGAATCTTCTCCTGATGAACCTTGATCCCATCATTACCAATCACATGCCCCAAGTACAATATCTCTGTAAGTCCACATTCACATTTCGACATCTTGGAAAATAGGGATTGTGCTTCCATAATGCCAAGTACCTCATCCAAGTGTCTCATGTGCTCCTCCCAAGTCTTGTTGTATATCAATATGTCATCGAAGAACACAAGCACGAACTTACGCAATTGCTTATTGAATATGTAATTCATGCATGACTCAAAGGTAGCAGGTGCATTAATGATGCCAAACGACATCACCAAGAACTCTTAGTGCCCAGAGTGACATTTGAATGGTGTCTCATGTATCGAAGATCAATCTTTGAGAAGCACATTGCACCATGGAGCTCATCCAACAACTCATCAATATGCAGAATAGGATACTTGTTCTTGATTGTTTCCTTATTCAATGCACGGTAGTCAATGCACATGTGCATAGTGTCGTCCTTCTTCACAAACACTACAAAAGAAGCAAAGGGGCTAGAACTAGGCCTGACGTGCGCCATATCCAATAAATCATGAATGGTCTTCTTTATATCATCCTTAAATTTCTTAGGATGACAATAGGGAGTAGTAATCATGGGCTTAGTGCCCTCAAGCTCAATCACATGTTTAAAACCACAGTCTGGAGGTACCTCGGGAGGAATATCACCAAATACAAGGTTGTGCTTGTCAAATATTGTCAGTACATCTATATGGAATGATCACTCATCTTGTGAAAAGGGTAACTTAGACGAAATGAAACATTGTGTCGCCCAAGCAACATCTCCATGTATAAATAGTGATTGCATCCTACGAGTTGAAACCACCATAGGCACTCCATCAGAAAGAGCCTTAAGCACAACCTTCTTACCATTCACCATGAACTCTAACTCTAACCTCCTAAAATCTTGTACGTGCCTACCAAGTGGTTGTAACCACTGGATGCTCAATACTGTATCAATCTCACCAAGATTGAAATCATTTGTCAAGGTGTAATCTCCCATCTGTATACTAAGTTGTGGGACTCTCTTGTGCCCCACATAGTGAATCCATCTGCAACTGTCACACTGAAACTAGGAAAATCCTTTGCTCGCAATTCGCACCTGGCAACCTATCCCTCATCTATAAAATTGTGCCTAGCATCATTGTCCACAAGGCAAGTCAATGCTATCCATTAATCGCTCCCTTCAGGCAAAAGGGATGGATTCTAGGGACTCCTAAAAGGGTGGCAATAGTACCATTAGACATACCCAATGCATTGCCCTCTCCAAGCTCCACCTACCGAGTCTCTTACTCACCCTCATCACTGCTGCTCTCTGAACCTATATCTTGTATTTGCTCATCATCCACATCAGAAGTAACCTCTATGAGATGCATCCTACCTTTCCCAAGCCATCTATGTCCAAGCTACCAAGGCTCCTTACACAAGAAACATACTTTCCTCCTCCCCAACTAATTACGTGTCTCTTGATCCATCCTGGGAAGTGGTGGCGCGCTCTTTGCTATGTCTGAATTGGCTTGGAGCTCTTGGAAAATTTCTTATGCCGCTGATAAGAAGTAGGCAATGGTGAGGTATCAAAGTCTAAGGTAATCTGAATAACCTCCTCCAAAGTCCTAGGCTTAAGAGCCTTGACCAAACTACGTAACCTCTCATGTAATCCATCAATAAATAGCATCACCACACGTCTAGCGGGCATCTCTGGAACCATTACAACAATGCGTTGAAACTCATTTATATAAGTTCTGACATGTCCAGTTTGTTGCATTAGTGCTAAATCTCTGTAGTACAACTCAATATCCTTACGGTCAAATCTAGCAATCAACCACTCAATGAACTCCCTCTAAGAATGAATGAGTTCATGGTTTTAGGTAACCAAACCATGATGCCGCCAATCATAAGCCACACCCTCTAAATGTAACATTGCAAACTGAATAGCCTCATCATCAGGCATCGACTTAAGTGAAAGGTAGATGTCAAGCTTAGGTAGATGTCAAGTTTGTGCACCTAGGCTTGTACATGATCTTCCCACTATCGTCAATGGAGAATAAAATGAGCTTGCTAGTAGCTCACTTAAGGTCACCATTATGTTGTTGTCTAGGTCACCTATCACCACAGTTCCTCATATCGTCCCTACGCTACTGATGAAGAGGGAAAGTCATCTAACATGCTCTGGGAGGCATGCCCACTCATCACTAGCTGCCATAACCACATCTTGAAACTCCACACCCTCAAGTGGATCATCCAGGGGTGGTTCCTCTCTAGGTGGAAAATGGGTTTCATAGCTCTGTCAACTGTCCTGGTGTGTGTCCTACCACATGGAGGAGAATCAAATGCATTGTCCAACGAAGATGGAGCTCTACTACTCTTGCGGCTCCTTGCAACTGATATTGATATGCTCAACTTGCCACCCCTATCCCTAGGGTGATCTAAATCCAATCTATCCAGGGTCCCACTTATCTACTCCAGGGCCTATGCTAAACAACTCACGACCTAGATCATCTTGCTGATTTTGTCTCCCCCTCTGTCGGGGACTCCTACCCTCATGCAAATTACCCATTACTACACCTGTTGGAGTTTCTGTATCAAGATCCAACTGACCCTGTGCTCTCCTACGAACGTAATACCTATATGCCTCAATCCTTCCAAGATACATAGAAGTAACCACAAAACCCTCAGTCTAGCAGAATCAGGCTCTGATACCATTGAAAGATCCCCAACTATCTAAATACTAAATTCTGAATTTTTTGTGTTTTCACAATAGTTGGTTTTTTGTTCAAGGTTTTTCAGATTTTTTTGTTGTTTTTTATAAGAGAATGCAATGCTTGAATTTGACAAAATAATCAAAGGAAAACTAACAACATAATAGCTCACACGAAAAGGGAATAAATTCTGATTTTATTTTTTATTCAAATAATTGCTAACATACCCGTACTAGGCTATACGGATTTGGAATATATAAACAACAACAAAATTGGAATTGATTTATCTTGCAATCCTGATCTCTCCTCTGCCGTCCCCAATTTGCTCATGCCAATCCTAGAAAATTCTGATTTCTACACTGTTTGTTGTTGTCCAGCACTAACGTCAAGCTAGGAGAGGTTGTGGGTCTCTTTGCCTGAAGTTATACAGCTAGGTTTTGGATGTTTGAAATGTAATTAATCTTCTGTCCAATCTCTTATCTGCAATCTGATCACTGTAATCTGCTCTCAACAAGTCTAATCCAAGAGATTCTTTACTAAAATCGATGCCACTGATTCCAATTCTAATCTATGATGAAACCTGTCACCAGGAGAACTGGGTTTTCCTCCAACTCCCTATTCTCCCAAGAGTTTTCGTTCCTAGAAGCTCCAATCTGCTGTTCAAACCCTTCTCAAAGCTCAATCCCCAAAGTGCTCATGTAAAAATGATAACTTGAATGAATGAAATGGCTGCCACAATCTTGTTTCATTTCTTTTCCTTTTCCCTCCAAGAAGTTCGAACCATTTTAGGGTTTCCATATATTATTTTAAATAAACATTATTAAAATAAATAATATCCTAAAGAGATCGACCCAATGAGTATTATTCTCATGAAATAAGAAACCACTTTTTAAAAACAACTTTCACCTAGGGACTTGTGCAAAAGAGGGGAAATTTATTAATACTTCTATCATTTTTCCTAAGTCACCCCATTTACTTTAATATTTCCAAATTTATTCATAAACTCGTCATCTGGACTGCAAACTGAAAGTTGACTATTGCCACCAGTCCAAGGATTTTGTATGATGCAGCAGGTGAAGTGACGGTCTCCCTCCTAAAAAATAGGGATCCTCCCTTAAAAATAGAAACTGCAACCAAAGTCTCCAAAATGATCCTGGAGGTCCCCTAATGCATTCCGGTCAACTCCTAGTCAATCCCTAAAAAGTAGGAATCCCTCCTTTAAAATATGAGACTGTCCCAAACTATCCTAAACAACTTATCAAGCCCTTGGGTAACTCCAAAAACCTTTGGATGGTCCCCTATCCACTCTACTGACCTACAGGAACCCTAATAGTAGGCCAACCTCTGCTGACAACTGAGATGTCTAAGGAAGGGACATTACATCTTCAATTCAATTTATTTAAGTGTTTGTGTCCTTATGTTTTAACCAATCCTAGCCTATGTTTATTTGCATTGCTCAATCTCTACCTTTCGTTGTAGTGTTGTTATTGTAGGGTTTAATTTTAGTCAAAAAGCATAAATAATTTGTCCTTAGCTGAATCCAAAAGGATGTACCTGTAGTTCTATTTGCCATGCATGACACACCCCAAATGCACAAATTGTAAGTAGCAAGGACATACAATTCAAATTAGGATTTTAAGTTTTTTTGTTTGTTCAAGGGAGCTTCTCCTTATTTGAAGAATGGTTCTACCATACATCTATTCCATTTTTTCATCGGGAAGTATTGGGATGTGGACCCATTCCCATTTAGCAAAACATAGAAACCAAAAAAGAAGAATGCTTCAAACCCGAAAAATGGGGAGTAGAAAAGATAGAGTGAAATACAGAAAGATACACCTACAGAAGACCAACTCAACCACTCAAGAGATCATCTCAAACAAACTATGCAAAAAGTCAAGATATCAGCCTTTCTTTTATTTTTGATTGCACCTGGTAAGGAGTACTTCCATTGGCCACTGAGTGCCATCATCTATCGAATCCAAAGCTTCCAACCTCAGTTTTTTTGCCTCGGATTTCCTTCCCCTGTGCTTGCTACTCTTGAAAAAGTTTGGCTTTGAAATCTTACTTGCAATTTCGGATATGGAATGAAGATATAGCAAGCAAGGACATTTCCATGATCCAAAAGATGATCATGATCTTCTGCTAAAACCAACCAGAGCTCCTTATCATCAGAGGCCAAAGCATTATTTTGTTGATCTATGTCAAACGGAGTTACCAGACTCGCCATGACTCGTTGAGTCTGGGCGAGTCGCAAGACGAGTAGCCCCTGCCAAGTCACAAGGACTTGGATTTGGCCGAGTCAGGGAGGTGACTTGCCGAGTCATGGTGAGTCGCGAGTCTAAGTGTGACTCGCCAAGTCCTGATGACAGGACTCGGTCGACGAACTTAAAGTTGTGTGCAAAAAAGAACATTAAAACATGAATGCTTTAATTTGTTTTTTTGGTTCTATTTCTTCATTGCAGCCCTAAAAATGAAGGATAGAGCATGATCAGGCACAACTGATGTTGGTCAGAGTGGCGGCTCACAGGCACAGACTATGGCTGTTCAATCATCCAAGACCTACCTTAGACGCCTTTTTAGGAGGGATGGAGGCTCCTTTGAGGCCGAGGGATAGACATGTTTTTGTTTTCATATATGTTTGGAACATTTGATCATCATGTCATGGATTTCATACTCCATTAGTTATATATATATTTGACAATATTTATAATTTTATATATCTATGTTTGCTATTTCCTTCAGCTACAATTTGTGTTTCTAAATATGTGATCTATGTATATTTATGTATGTGATCAAATTAGCTTCTATTTAATGATGTTATTATGTCTTTAAGCTTTATTCAATAAAGAGTGCATGAAACAGATTTTAAATCCTTAAAGTCTCTAAATTTCTTGGGTTTTTCACTTTGTTGAGTTTTTTCGTTGAGCCACGAGTCAAGTCAATCTTGCCAAGTCCGAGTCTGGAAACTTTGGTGTCAAAATGACCCTGCTGATCAAGAGCATTGGTGGCCACATGAATGGGAGGGGTCGGCTCTTAGTGCCTTGTTTGGAAGCCCCACTGTCTGAGGGAGCCAGAGAGCCATGTTCCATGAGCACTCCATGATTCCTCCATATGAAACCAACATCCAGACTGCCAACTTTATGAACCCATCTATTGAGATTAAGGGCACAGATACTATTCACAGATTTTGGTTGGCACCCAACAATCTTGTGCCCTAGTTGGTTGTGCCTAAAACAGTACTTTGGAAGCTCCTAATAATATATGTATTGCAGCCAAGTGCCCAGAGATGAATTGACTCGGACCATGTGAGGTTGTGATAGAGAAATATCAACCATAGCACGAACTCTACTCCCATCCTCAACTATGATGAAAGTGTTGATGTGATTGATCATGGATTCAATAAATCCCGCATTTCGCATAACCATAGGCAAATTGTATAGATGCAACCAATCGGAATGGAGAAAATTCTAACATTTGCAAGATCAAGAAATGGAGACCAAGGGGTCATAAATAAACTAGATCTGATATAAAACCAAGGTCCATTATCCACGACAAACCTGTTGTCTTCAAAATTAAGAAAGGTGACAAGAAAGAAACCATGGTCCAGCAGCTCCACCTTAGGAGGAGACAAGTTGCCCCAATTACTCTTGCACAAGGCTAAGAAATCATCCACTAAAGGCTTCCTCCCTGCAGTTTTGAAAACCAATGCCCGTGAATCGATATCTAAAGAGACCTCAATTATGCACTCATCTGAAATGTGGAAATCCACAGGCTCAAAGGCCAAATCCACTTTGTGTTGTCCAAAAACATGGAGTGAGGGATATGTTCTCCCCAGACAACACAGGGTAAGTCGACCCCTATGAAACAAGCCCTAAATCTACCAAAGAATTGGCTTTCAAGATTCTGCTCCATATAGAAATTGCTGCAAGCATGAAAAGGATTAGAAGTGTTCTTGCAAAGTATGCAATTCTTCTTTACATGCTCCACCGTCTCCAAGGGGGACGAAGAAAATGAACGACAGCCCTGATCAAAGAAGCCATTGTGCCAACACTGCCCAGCACAAGGGGATCAAACCCCCATTCCCTAGACTCTGCCCTAGCAGAGGATCCCGTTTGAGGCATGCCATAAACGAACCTTCCCTTTGCCAAAACTCTCAGCGCCTGCCTTCACTCCACTTCAAACTTCTGCCTTGCCTTCCTAACGCTCTCTTACTGCCCTTCGCACGCCGCATCACCCTGCGTACACTCGCTCTCACCATTTCACATCTATTCCATTTTTGTGTTGCACTAAAAGGTATGAATTAAAATGTTAACAGGTATGAAAAAGTAGTGGTACATCCCTCTAAGATATCTAGCTCCATAAAATTCACTGTTACTAGAATACATTCAGAAAGCAAAAGCCCTACAGAGTGTCAAATAAGGGACAGGAAAAACAGCGATAGTCTTCTTTCCTATGAAACATATTTTTGAATGTTAATATGCTTTACATAATAGACAAGTCATATTTTTACCTGGATAAGCAGCTCAGTTTTCAACCGTCTGCTTGCTTCATGTTCACTGCGTCCTTCACCGCGCTGGCTAATTATGGCATCAATTTCATCCAAGAAAATTGTTGATGGTGCATGATGCCTTGCAACCTCAAAAAGCACTTTAACAAGTCTTTCTGAGTCCCCTGTAATGAATGCAGAAATAAGACTTTGTATTATCCACAAAGCATTTGAAAGCCTACAAGTTAATATAATTCTAAATCTAATAAATATTCTCTGTTTGGTTCTGTTTATACACATCTGCTATACATGGAAACCATATAGTAGAACTTTGCAAGTATAAAGTAAAGAACTATGGATGATTGGTTGGGAGTAACTCGTGAATGATTAGTATAAAAAAGTCAATCGAAGCACCACTCTCTTCAGAATAATTCCCAACAACTATAAGAAGCTCTGATTAACTGAAAAATACAGGTTCCCCAAGTGCAAGATGTGATAGTTTGAAAAGCCAAAAAAACATAGGAGCATTCACAGTAGCATTTTCCTAGTGGGACAAGCACAGATTACCCAACCAAATACAAGATAAGGTTCATTATGGACTGAATAAATTCTCCTAAAAATACAACACATTTATCAATCTTCATGAGAAATATTGACATGGATAACTAAACTATAGTTGGACCCTATCTATGCTATCTATTAAAGTTGGGTTACTGATATTAACTTTTCCCCAAAAGGAAGATGATTTGGTCTAAACATATGCCCCAAAGTCCATCAGATATGGCCCTGATCAATAAACTATACCAACTAGCTCTTGGTTATATTTTTAGAAATGCTTATCTGGAAAAGCATACAAGGGTGGTTGAAAATTTCACCCCAAAAAGGGCATATGTAGTCAGAGTTGCAATTGCTCAAATCTGCGGCCAACTTGAATATATTCCAAATAACGGGGAAAAAATTAGACTTGGCAAGCATGTTGGATCTCAATACAAGAAAACAATGAACCATTATTTACAGATTCAGATTCGCCATAGTCACAGTAGTCCAGAAAACATCAGGGACCCACAATCTTTATAGTGGTTCACAGTGAATTATGACAGCGCCTGATTCCAACTGGATTTTTGCGGATATATGCATTGTTATCAGAAATCATGAAAATAGATTCGTAATTGTGTTTCAAAGACAGAGATGAGAAAACAACTGGCAGAACTTATAGCTATAAGTGAAGTATGTCTTCTAGCAAAAGAAATAAAAGTAACAAAGGCGGCAACTAAAGGAGAATCTAACACAGAAACAAATAAATGGTTCCCAAACTGGAAGATTTAGAATGTTATAAATTATAACAAAATCATGTTTTTATGAGTTTCATAATTTCCAAATCCAACACCAAAGGAGGGATTACAACAAGGTTGCTGGTGGCTATGCAGAAATGACCATCGCCCTTAATCTGAAGAACTACTTAACTATCTATCTTAGTTTACAGAGCCTCCCAAAAAACTATCAAGGTTTTAAGTACTGCTGAACAACATAGAAAGAACCCCTTATTTTGACTCATTGTTACAAGTTACAAAAATTAATCTTTTTATGGATCATGAAAATACATATTCCTATAAACAACACTTTTCTAGTCCCTTAACCTTTTATTCCTTTCCTACATCCAAATCATCATTACTCGTCTGCTCTCCTCATCTCCCACTTTACCACTAACCAGTGTTACCCGGGGACGCGTCCCTGGCCTAATTTCCCCTATCCTAGTACCGAGGACGTTTCAGAGACTTGGAGACGGCCAGGGGATGTCCCTCCCCCCAGGTCCCAGATTTTTGAACTTTTGGTGGTGTTGATGTGAGTTTTGTTCCACTACAACATACAAAAATCGAATACTCAATGTTTCGGAGTGAAACACCAAATATTCAATCATCTCTTGATATAAGGTCATTTCTCATGCTAAGCTTGCAAAGTAAGATCATGAAATGACTTCAACGTTCCTTTTATCGTGGACAATCACTTAGTTGAAATGATGTGATTTGTTGATAATCACTTAAGGGACTTACGCTATTCATTCAATGGATATCAACTCTTGCACTTCTAAAGATGTAGCTTCACAATGTGCAATGAAAATATGGTTTTATGTCTTCAAACTTCCCAACTCTCAACTTAAACTTAAACTTGCCAACTTCAACTACTTCTAACTATGAATGGAAGGAAGCATGGATGACTTGGACTCTACTAGATGCGGTTTTATCAGCGACTTCCACCTACCCAGTGCAAGCTTCTAAGGAATACTCTAATGATTTTCATATTAATATCCTCTCTTCAATCCCGTCAATGGATGCAAACTAAAGATTGAATATCAATTGAAGTTAAGTGCGATTACTGCTTACCACGCAAGGCACCCTTACCATCGGCAAGAGGCTAGTGGCCTAGTTTTGTTCGAGTCAAACAAGTAAACATCCACAACTACTTTCATCCAACTAACTACTTCAACATGAAAAGAAATCTACTTCAAGTGAAAGATTGAGGAAACCATGCAACACTTCAAAGCAATATTAAGTAATTCACCATGAAGAACCAAGTCTCTCCCTTAGCTAGCCTAATCTAATCTCCTAAACTATTCTTAATGTCTAATAACACTACTAACTATTACAAATGAGAAGGCCTTTGCCTTTTATAGATGTTCAAATACAACAAAGGGCCAAAATCGATTCAAGATCGAGGGACAGGATTCATCCCTTTAAACCCTAATTAGGGTTGCCACATTTACAACCAATTACATGAGGGCACCAAATCATGGGCCAATAAGAAAATTACAATAATTTTTCCAACCAATGAGAAAATAGGACACTTGGCATAATGTGGTTGACTGTGCTTAAAAATCTGGAATTTTTGATTGGAGAAGACAACTAGGCACCACCTCATCATCTTTATCTTGTAGAAATGATCAATCTTCTTGGAGAAGAGAAGATATCTCTTGATACTCAACATGGTCAAGCCTTCAATAGTGATGGCATATTCCCAAATTGCTTCATCTTTTCAAATTTTCTCCATTTTCGATTTTAGAAATTTTCTCATTGCCACGATCTTGAGTTTGCTTGTACTCCATGTACTTGAATCTTGAACTTCGTCATGATGGTAAAATTTTCATGTAGTTGGATCCCTTTAGAATGAACTTGGATTTCCGAAGGGAATTCAAGTTGATGATAAATTTTCTCTGATTTTTCTTTCTCCTTGTTCTTTTCTTTCTGGAACTCCACTTGATCTCGCCTTGGACTTGCACTTCCAACTTTGAGCTTCATCCTCCTTGCCCACGAGCATCTCCTTCCGTCACCTCGCAAAACAAAGAAGTTTCATTAAGCTTACGAAATGACGAGTACAAATGGTATTAAGGAAATCTGAAAGCTGACATGAAATTGCATCTAGATCAACTTTTCTCTCTACTTAATCAAGAATTCCTAATTTTCTCAAGGTCTGGTTTTTTTGTTTCAACCCAGATTCATCTGGTTTTGCTAGTTTTAATTTTGATTTTCCTCATTTTTTATCCCAGATTTCCCCTTAGAAATATCCAATTTCTGATCCCTTGCAAAATCAAAGTTTCATCTTTTGAAATTTCCTCAAAGTCGCCCCTTTACTTAATGAAATTGCTCCCTTCTCATGGGCAAATTATTAGCTCGGGTTTGATAGTTGAATGAGAGGATTTGACCCTCCTTCTATAGGCACTCAAAGCCTAAGAGGCATGTCCCTAGAGCTGGCCAACCTGGACATAAAATGATTCCAAATTATTCAATTCAAAATATTTTATTATTTTGCACAATTTAATCATGATTAGAAGGGGCGGCCACTGTTGGATTGGGCATGTTTTGCCGCAAGAAATAGTGGAGATCTGATGTTTTCTGCTTGTAAGTGGGAAGATGAGAGGGTCGGAATCTGACCTTGTCTCAATCCCACTGGAATGAGGGAAGGTTGGATTCCGACCTTCTCTCAATCCCAAAAAACTTTTCATATCAGATTTTTTCTTTTTTGCATCTTACAAACAAGAATCAATTCTCCAATTTGGCGGCTTTCAGATTTGTGAGTGCAAGTAAAAATCAGATAAAATCAGACCTCAAAAAGGGGGAGAAACACGGTTGGTTTGCCTTTTGAAAACTAATTCCAATCATCATAATTTGATGCCCAAGCGATCTGCAGTGGATCCAAAACAAAGGGGCGAAATTTTGAATTTTGAATTGTGAGAATGGGAGAGGGTCGGAATCCAATTTACTCTCAATCCCACTGGAATGAGGGAAGGTCCGATTCCAACGACCTCTCGATCCCATAAAAAAATTGCAGCAACTACATTCCTTTCTTTGTCTGATTTTCACACTCAGATTTGCTTTGTTTGGGGACCTAAGTTGGTTAGAAATTCAGATTGTGGTAGATCCCTTGGGTCTGATTTTCACATCCTAATGAAAATCTTGGTTTTTTTTTAGATGTTTTAAATCTGCTCATGCTAAAGGAAAACTGATTTTTTTGTCCTCAATCTCACCCATTTTGAGCCCATGAAATTATGTGCTCGCCTTAATGTGAGAGTGCAAACTTTGGTTGGTTTTCATATTGGGATCAAGACAAGGTCAGAATCCGACCTTGTCTCAATCCCATGGGAGTGAGGGAAGGTCGGAATCCGACCTGGTCTCAATCCCATGCAATTTTCTCCAAGATCCAACTCGCCATTACATATCAATTTGACTCCAATTTTAATTTTTTTACCCTCAGCAATCTTGGTTTTAGATTCCCTTCATGATCGTCTTGGACTGATCTTTCTCTCTGTTTGAAAGATTGTTCAATGTGCTGGGTCTGATCTGTATGTTTCCTTCGAAGTTCGACTTCTCCTTGCTTACCCACACCTGCCCTTACTTGGGAAAATTCTGATTTACATCCTTAATCTTCATTTCCAAATCGCAAAGTCATTTTGAGATCAAGAAGTATTCTAAGTGGAAGGGTGGAAACTCAAGATAGAAGTCTCAGCTGGAATGAGAGAGGGACCTGCTCTCAATCCAGCTGGAATGAGGGAAGGTCAGATTCCGACCTTCTCTCAATCCCTTACAAAAATTTTCCGAGTACCTTGTTGATACTTAATTTCCACCAACTTTGCACAATCAGCCAATCATTTTGGTAGTGCATCTCCTTGTAATTTTATCAAAAAACTCCATGTTCTACTTCTCGTGATTGCACAAAGTTGACGTTCCTATCCCCCACTTAGCCATGTCCATCAATCTTCAAACTTGGCTCAGATTTTGAAATCAGTGATCTGTTTCTTGCTCATTTGCTTCTTCCTTGACTTCAAAATTGTCTTGAATCTCAGTTCTCATGCCCATGCAACTTAGGTTTATATCTAATCAAAATTTCATGCACATCGCCCCTTGGTGGTGATTCCTCTTTCAACTCTGAGGTCTTACTACCTCTTGGCTTTCTCCTTCACTTGAGAGGCTTGACTCCCTGAATGGACAAAGTTGCTCAAACTGATCCTTCAGGTTGGGAGACTTGAATATTGCTACCACCTAAGACACTCTAAGACCACCTAAAAGCATCTAGAACCATTACTCCTATTGCTAAAGCAAAAAGAGGGTGTCCCCATTTGCAATGGGGCGATGGTGTGAAAACCTCACAATAGGTGGGGACGTCCCGGAAACTTGGGGACGTCACCCAAATAAAAGGGAACTTTTGGAAGTACCTCAGACGCTGTAGCCGTCGCCCAACCGTACCGGGGACGGCCATCCATCCCCAATTGTTTGCACACGAAAATGTCAAAAATAAATAAATGCAGTTTGTTTTGCCTTAAGTGGGGTCGGTTTGTGGGCCCCACCTTCTTACATTCCCTAAAAAGCCAAAAATATGGCTTATACTTGCATCTTCTCCATTCTTTTTACATGCATACAACTTTCAAGTTTTTTACTTCTACTCTTTCATTGACAGAACCAGCAAGGGTTTGAAGTTTTGAGTTGAAGGAGCAGCAACAAGCGTCTTTTGGAGTGATTTTATCATCTTAGGAAGCAAGATGTGGCCCAGATTGATGGGGAGGAGACACCACCAAGATCGGTAGGGGTTCCATTAGATGAGGATGCACTTGCAGTGGACCATGACAGTGACGATTCAGATGACTCTGATTCTGATGCAGAGTTGGCTGAATCGGAATAAGAGCAGCAGTGTGCTCTGTTTTTATGTATTTTGATTTTTATATTGAACATGAAACTATATGGCAGCACTTAGCCTTTGGGCATTTTGGTTTTGTATGTTAAACGTATTTACATATGATATTTTTTTTATCACATGCTGATGCATATATGATATTGACATTGGACAATGAATTCTGATTTCTGAATTTTGAATGCATATTGTGTTTTGAAACAATGAAATGTTGTAAACTTGTATGTTAAGGTTCTATGATGTTTGAATGGCATGCTTTATCCATATTTTCATATGAACGTAATGTATATTTGCAAATTTCCCTATATATTTTCAAATTTCCCTATATTTTATATAGTCGTCCCCTTTGCCGTCCCCTCGCCGTCCCCAACCTTGGCAAAAAAAATTGCTGTCCCGGAAACTTGTCCCCCTATCCCCTGCCGTCCACGTCCCCATCCCGGAAACTCGGGGTAACCTTGCCACTAACCCATTCCAACATCCTAGCTAAGTCACTACAGTGAACACTTTTAATTCCTATCAATTTTCTACACTCTCTCGTTGATAGTCATTTCAATTTGTATCCCCTTCCTAACATCTACCCACTTAATGCGTTTTCCTATCCTATTGTTTCTACTGACTTTAACTTACCTTATGCTTATTTGAGTCCCTCAATCCTATTATGACTTCCATGGGAATCAGTCTTCCTTTCTTTTGCTCCCCTTTAACCACAAAATCAATTTCCTGATATCTCTTCTTCACAGCTGTATACAAGTCACCACATGCTTCTTCCTTGTCCATCATTACCATATCTAAACCACAATTCAACACACCAGGGAAATGTGCCTGCATTGCTGTGTGGTCTATACACTCAGTAATGTGCCATGTTGAATATAAAATGAGTTCAACTTCCACCAGCCAGATGTACGTGAAATCCAAACAGTTTCTCTTGAAAGGCTATTGGATACATTGTCGACGCATTATAATGGCAGCCACAAAATCTGTGAATGAGATAATAAAGTAGTTAATGGAATATGGAAGGTAGTGGTTTGAGATTCAAGAATGATGATTTTATAGTGAATGCTTGTAGTCCACACAATGTTAGGTCACTTTTTCAGAATTGAAATATTTGGGAGACTCGTAGCCAATTTCTTATTTCCCATACATCAAGGGATAAAATTAGGAAAATATTTTAATAATAATAATTTAAATTGTCCCAATAACTTTATTTATAACATTGTAAAAAGGACAACTAATTTAATATTACTATTTTCATTTGTGTAGGCCTAATGAAATATTTTATTACACAAAAAAAAACTGAACAGCTTTGGAGGAAATTTTAGGCAGGAAAAGAAAACTCAAAAAAGGTGAATATAAAAAGAAGAATTTGGCACAAAAGAAGGCATTTTGTTGTTATTATCAAGCTCTTTTTATAGAGTTTGAGAATTTTTGAACATAACCACGCCGAGGAAAAAAATACTTTAGTGTAGAAATCTAGAAGACAAACCTTCTCAATCTCCGTTTTGGATTGGAAGACAAAAACCCTCTCGTCCAATCAAGGTGATTCCACTCAATAATCATAGTTGAGTTGGATGATTGCAATTATTCTAGTGTAGTTTTGTGGTTGGGATGTCCAAATGGTATAAGATTTAAAATAGGTTTAGATTTGTAGAGGTTCTTTCAAAGCAAGATATTTTATTGATTTTAAATAGCAAATATTAATATTGGTTTGTACCTTTGTGACTGTACCAGTCAATATTCTAGATGTACATTTTTTGGTATTAGTTGTGCCACTATTTTCTGCTGAATATATTGCTTGAGATGGGTCATCGTACAAATTTTAATTGTACACACTATGTAATATTAGTTTTTTGGCCTGTACTAGTCTAAACGAAGCAGGAATATATTGTGCAGTATGAAAGAATGTTTTTAATATTTATCATCCACATTTTGTGGATTTCAATCCATTATAATCAAGATTTCAGTTTAGCTTAGAAGAGTTTACAATTTCAGCATTGTGTGCTTCTATTTACTATTTAGCAGTGTTACCCAGAGACCCGTCTCCCCCCCTCTAGACGCGTCCCGGAGACTTTTCGCGCCTCCGGAGTCTTCAAAAATGGCCAGAGACTTCATGGCAAAGTCTCCTGAAGAATCGAAGTCTCCGATTCCAAAAAATGAAGTCTGCCCCACGTCTCCTAATTAAAAAACAAATTTAGAATACAACATTAAGTCATTTTATGATTTTGACCCTTATTAGAATGTTTTTTTAGCAAGGCCATTTATTTTAACATTTTTAATAAATATTAAATAGACAAAATTCAAATAAATAAATAATTAAATATTCATATAACAAATAATAAATTACAATATATAAAATATTAAATAATAATATATTGTTATTGGATTATATAATATATTATTTATTAATATAATAATAAGTAGATGATATAGACAGATTTCTAATTTTTGTTTACAGTTTTGAGTTTTTTGTTTGCATATCAGTGATTTAACATCAAACTATATATTTTTGAATTTCAAATTTCAATATGTAATGATAATCTCAGCGATTATTGATATGATGATGATCATATGCGATATGCAAAAATCAGATATGACTATGAGATATGCAATAAGAGCTTTGACCTTTTGAACTATTTGACTCTATATTAATATGACATTACTATTTAGTATTAGTCTTTCACTCTTTAAACTTTTAATGTTCAATGTTCATAACTTCATACTTATAACTTTCCATTGTTCTTGTTTTGAAAGCACTATGTTATGAATCTACGGTATTTCTTAGAAATTATTAAATTATATTAAAAAAAAAAATTGCCGTCTCCAAGTACCCCCGTCTCCTATTTTTTCAAAAATAGGTGTACCGGTACTGGAGACCTCAAAGTCTCCCTGTCTCCGGGTAACCTTGCTATTTAGTATTCCATTAAAATTCCTATTTGCAAAAAAATTATCACGAAAAATACCAAAAAGGGATCATTAAACACAAATAGAGGATGCCTAGAAAGCAACGGAAACCCTGAAAATCTAGCCCATTTATAAAATCTCCTACACTCTGTTAAATAGTTCCACATTAATCATCAAACTAGACAATGCACACACTTTCAAAATTATAATACAATCTTTACGAGTTTGGTTTTGCAAACATTGTTAGAAATGTTTATAGCTACAAATATATGAAATTAGAATATAAAAATTAAAAACCATAAATATATATGTATTGAATTAGAAATTTAGAATATTAAGAATAAAATTTGTGGCAAACACCGGAAGTGACGTTAAATATGACAAAAAAAATTATGGAGGATTAACTGCTTTGCGAACGGATCCAAACCTGTCCTAAGCTGTGACTAGGCCTTCTTCAAATCTTCGTACTTGAGCTTGTGGGGATAACCCAAGAGATTAAGACGATGGCTTGCTATGTCCAAAGATTCTACTTGTGACTTCCAAATTAAGACAATGACAAACACAATAGACAAGAGGCCCACACCCATGCACAACATAATCACTAATTCCCTTGTGTCCTATGCAAATTGCAAATTTTTCAAATACTATGTGCAATTGCGGAGAAGAATCTAAAAAAAATAGTAAATGCATTCAAAATTTCATATGCTCACCTAGATTCAAGCTAAAATTGACACCCAAAACAACTCGAACCCTAGCCAATTCCATTGGCAATTCCAATCAATACCTAATTTGGGTACAACTATTACCCAAAAACAGAGTTGTATTCAAACAATTTAGTGACTTTGTCATTCAACACTATTACAAAACCTTATCCTAAATTACGGGAAGCGTACCCGTAGCCATTATAGCTAGCTTCATGCACCGATAGATCCTAACCATTACATCGGATTTCGATGATTTATTTTGGTTATCTCCACATGCAACTAAACCGCTTGTAGTTATTGTTCTGGCTTCTAAGTAGTATCAACGCACGTTGTGGGATCTGTAATGTGTAAAGGGTCAAAAAGTGGTCATTTCAAGGTGTCGCCCAATACCTACTTAAAGCTGCCCCAATACTATGCACTACAACCACCTCAAAATTGCCCAAATGTCCCAATAGTCGTGTGCTATGGGTACCAATAAAGTTGCACGAATCCTCCAATAACTGTTCAAAAAATCTAACTATTGGGCTAGAAGTAAGCGACTATTGGTACATGTGAAATTTATTAATGGGCCTTTACTCATCATTTTTTTAGTTTCTTTAAAGTTAGTAATTGGGGGGTTAGGTGAGCAAGGAGTGAACGATAACAGGAACATGAGTGGTTGATAGGCCAACATTGGGGTCAGAAATGGAATGAAATTTGATGCTTAATAATGGAATTCATCTTGGTCTATACATGGCAATCCGGGGCGTAAGCTTGTGAAAGGCGTCCAGGCAATATGCCATCAAGGGGTGAAAGTCGTGAGCTGAGTGGGGATGAATCTAGCTAGAACATACGGAACTGAACCTACAGCAAACCAAAGCAATTCTAGTGACAAGAACTGTCACTTCCTGGTAACAGAAACATTAACAATTATAATAATTGAGAAATTAAACTCACAAATCCAAAGAAAACTAATCTATAAATCATAAAGCATGAATAATTAATCTAGAAATTAATCTCACGATAAATAAACAACAAACAACGCTTGTAACGCCTAATAGAAATAAACAGCAAATCACATAAATAAACACACATCTAATCTAATATAAGTCACCAGACATCCTGAGAAGTGGATACTGCCTCCTCAGTATGCCCAGTGAGGGAGCACAACAACCTTCTACACTGCTGCAATCGGAAGAATGTTATTTTATTCATCCACAAATATTACAAAGTCTGTGTACAATGTTCTGCTACAGAAATCTGCCTATAATCCGGTTCAAATACATAAAATCTGCTCCCTATAGCTTATACTGCACCACTTATATACACGCAGTTTGTAACAGCAATTACTTGAACTGGTAAAGAATGTGACTGTTTGTTTTGATACGAATGGCCCTCAAAAATCAGTGAGTACTGACCATGAACCAAAAACAAATCTGTTAGAATAATGAGAAAAAATAGAGTATGAGAAGATCTGTGGTTTAGCTACCAGACACTTCCTTTTGTTTTTGGTTTCTTCAACAGAGTGCATTCGCCACACATTAGTCTATCACGTGAACAACTCCATTAGTTATTGCCGAAAATGTGGAACCTTGGCTAGCCACAAATTATTCTGGAATAATAGTGAACAGAAATATGAAACAACTACCAATCTCCATTTACGGGTTGATTTTTGCAGGACTAGAATGGTACATGTGGAATCTTGGTCAACTCCATTTTCAGCTTATTATAACAGAAAATGAAATAGAAGATTTTGGCTTTCCTCTATCCAGCTAGCAAATGCATATCCCTTGAATTTATAGATATCACGAGATGTAATGACGCGGGAATATTGGATGGCAGTTGGCATCATTTGTTGAAATGATTATAAATGATGAAATGATTATAGGAATAATTTGCTAGTCCCAAATTAATACACATCAGTTCCTGACCAGAAAATGACAGGAAGATTTTCTGCATGCTATAAAATATATTTTACAAGGCATATAATAACAATACATATTAGCAAAAACAATCAACAATTAGTTTTCATATTTTACCTCAAAACTAAATTAAATATCACTTATCAATATTTAACCATATGCAACGCAAATGATAAAATGGTATGAAAATGCAACGGAAAGGGTAGGTGGAAATGGGTATGAAGGTGCATGAGATAGATTGAAATATGACATTAAATGGGACGTAATTAGCTCTCATCAGTGGTATCTAGTGCTCTTCCCCTAATGCTTTTAGCCCAAATTTGAGATACAAAAAATGCTTTAAGTCTAACTCACGCCTAATTTGAGATACAAAACTCTGCCAAGCTGTTAAACATTTGTTTTGTTAGCCTCCAAACTTTGAGGTTTCTCTTATAGCACCTTCTCTTCCATTTTGTTGTGAGCACCAAGCTTGTATGTGAAAATTCCACACTCAATAAGTAGTGTGAAACAAGAAGATTCCAAGATACTGATCTACATGTGACATGTCCATGTGATAAGATTTCACTCCATGTCAATATCTCATCTCTCCTCTCTTTTCCACTATCATGTCCCCTTTCCAAGTGTAAATCATAAGGAGACTCTTAGCCTATTATTTAATTTCTAGTAGGCTAATGGGGTGGTTCAAGGAAGATAATCTAATAAATTAAGATACCAAAAATGTAACTTTACGATTCATTCATAAGAAGACAACTTATGTCTTATTATAAAAAAGAGAAACAAGAAGTGTTACTAAGAATGTGATCCAAATGTACTTATTTATAAGGATTTTTTAGATGCTTTACACAAATAAAGTTTTGGAGGGAAAAGGAGAAAATGAAAATAGTATAATTTTTCCTCAAAAAACGTACATAAGCAGTTATGAAGTGAAGATAGTTGACAATTCATATTATCAAAACTCATTTCTATTGAGATTGACGATTGTTCAACTTTTCTACCCTAAGACAACAAAGAACAGATTTAATGATGAAAATCCTCCTATTCATTTGAGTAATTGCATTCAAAATTTACCAATGAGAATAAAAGAAATTCTAGATTCGAATATTTTAGTTGTGAAATTCTCATTATATTTATATCTTACAATTTGGTGTGAATTTCCAGAATGTGTATGGGGTTTCCAAATTTTGGCTGTGATAAGTTTTTAGCACCAAATTAGGATGATTTAAGAATATTTATTTATTTTAAATTACAGTATAAAATCTTTTAATATTTATTTTGGGCCATTTGCTTGGCTAGCCATACCAATACTATATCCTTGTACCATAAAAGTGTTGTTTATTTCCATTTAAAAGGAGCCGATAAGTATTAACTTTCAGCTTACCATACCTATGGTAGAGGTGATTTGTAAAGAGCCTGCCTGGCTCTAACCCTTGACTGCAAGAAATTCAACTGCAAATCTATTCTTGCTCTGAGAGTAATTGTTTTTGGTATTTTTCTCTTAAACCAATATGCAACTTTCTTTGAATTTTCAAAAGTAAAATAATAATAAATGCCAGGCAAGAAATTAACATTTATGATAAATTTTCAGTACTTATGGTAATTCAGATTACATCAAGAAATGCTTCGGATTATTCATGAAAAAAAATTGCAAACAATGTGTAATGGCAAATACCAACCATCAGTTATAGCCCAACGTGGAAGATTGTAACACCTTCACAGGCATCCACGGCTGTAAATGGGAACAGCTTCCATTTGGCAAACAACAGCCAGTGTTTAGAAGTCTCTCAAGACACATTGGCTGCAAGACATCTTCAGCCACACATATGCTAGTCTCTATACCTCCAAACGGTTCCACAAAACTCAACAGCAACCCCCCAAAGATGATGGCATAACCAACACAATATCACCAGCATTCAAAGCTGGTTCAAAGTGTCAAGAAAGTCTGAGAAGTCACGTTCCCAGCTTCAACATCAAACTTCAAACCCTCATTTCGAACCAAGAACCAAAACTCCAATTTTCATAAGTGTCAAAAGATAATAACATGAATGCCTTGCCTTTCACAAAGCATTGCTTTTATAATTAAAAAGTGTCTTCTCTCACACACTTTCACTTAAAACACTTTTTATACTTAGGCACATATTGAGTAATATA
>MU227748.1:2413335-2426520 GCA_018584345.1 Thuja plicata
TTTTATACTTAGGCACATATTGAGTAATATAATTTATTAACTCATTTGGCTCCAAAAATGACCTTTTCATCAATATCATGAAATTATGACACGCAAGGTCCCTGTTTCTTGTGCCCAAGATTTAAACTTTTCATCCTTGTTCCAACGAGCTCTCTCACTAAGGTGCCCAACATATAATCCAACAATAATGGCAACCTTAGCAAATTTAATTAAATAATAATAATAATCCACCCGTCTTGCGAAAACAACTAAAGAAACATCAGAATCGAAATTTGTCAGCACTGGAGTGATCTTGATGATAAAATATGATGAATGAACCTGACGGGGGTGACTTACTAAAAATAGACGCTCTCTCCAAGATTCTGGGAGCCTAAACCGGAAGCCAGAAATGAAAACTAAGAGCATCATTCAACTCCTCTAACTCATATGAGCTCATCGGAACTATCCATTGACTTACTATAAATAGTAAGCTCACACCAATGACCCTCAAAACATCTCGCTAGACCATGAGGATCGCAATAATGACCTGGCACCAACAATTCAATGACCTACTAAAAACTGGGGACATTACATGATTTAATTCTAAAAGGTTGCCACTCCAAGTATTATTATGCTTGTAATTAATTAAAAGGGCCAATTAGTATGTCCATAGTTGAAAAACTTGCCGAGATTTTAAAAACTCGCAAGTTTTTTTGCATGGCGAGTATTTCCGCCAAAAATTTGCAGAATTTACTCGCCAAGTTTTTGGCAAATTTTTGGTAAAAACTTGCCGCAAAAGAATATAATGCTTAGGATGCAAAAAAAAACTCATTTAATTTCATTTTGACTGATTTCTTTTGCTCCTCCAATGGAAAAACACCCTCCCAACCTTTGATGAGGTCATTTGCAGCGATTTTTTACCAAGGGGTGAAGAGTTGTAGTTCATCCAGTTGTAAGTGCAATTGGAGCTTGTTCAAGGCCATCCACACGAAGAAGAGGAATAAGTTAGGTCAATATAATTTTTGGTTGTGTAGGGAAGGTAAAAAAAATATTAGGTGGTCCAATTGATTTGGATGATATAGGTCCTTACAGTGATTGGATAGTGCAGGAGCAGCCTCCATTGTTTACCGAGGATAACATCTATGATTTCAAGGGGCAAGCTGTGGAGGAGGGGGTGGATTCAGGTTCACAGTGGATGACATTGAGAAGGTTGAGGATGATGAGGAGTCATTGCCAATGCCAGCAACATCTGCATCCAAGATGGAATACAAGCCACAACATGTCGTGTCGAGCGAGGAGGTGCAAACAAAGTAGACTCCTAGGACTAGATCCTCTAGTTCTAACCCTCCCCTAGTTTTTACTAGAGCTGAGAAGATGAATATGTAAAACGTTTTGACGTTGTATTTACTTTTAGTTTTACAAAAACAATTTGCTATTTTAATTTTTCTTCAGAATATTAGGCTACCAGCCATCAACATTCCACATGAGGATGCCATTTTGCATTTAAATCAATCAAATATATCTAGACTCGCCTTGTTTCTTTTATGTACTCGTTTATTGACTCATTAGATGCATCTCCTCAATGAATTTTGCAAAAAAAAAATGCATTTCTAATTAAATTTCAGCAAATCTTGAAGTTGCCAAGTGTTTTTGGGCCTTCGCGAGTTTTTGCTTTTGACAAGTTTTTCAACTATGAGTACATCTATAAATTCTCTAATATATAAGTTTAAGCATCTTTATTTTCTTATATACTCTGCTGTTTTGACATGTATAGTTATATAGATGCATTTATTTGTAGATTTTTTATATCTTTATTAGTATTCTTTCTATAATTATATATAGAGATCTATCATAGATATAATTATACTTATATATCCGTGATTCTGGGCGTCTAAAAAACGGGCCCACTTTGTTTTTTTTTTTAAATAAAGTCAAACTAAACTATGAAATATGGCTTGTGATTAAACTTTTCAGCATGTAATGACATTTTGAGACTTTTGCAAAGTATGAATCTGATATAGTTATATATTGACAATTATGGATTTATCATTTTATGAGAATCACACTTCTAACTTCTTATTACTATCATTATATGTTTGAACTTTGAAGTTTTGAACTAATGATGAATGAGCATTGACATGTTACATGTATGGAATCTATGAATATACATACATATATAATATGTATAATATATATATATATATTTTTCAAAAATGTCTATATATATATATACCCACGGAATCAAGTTCCAGATCCGAACCAGGATTAGGATCGGCTACTTAGTTATATATCTATAGTCTCATAGATAGCTTTACAAGTATTACAACGCTTATAATTAATAAAAGGCACAATTAGTACGCCTATAAATTACTCTATAGTATAATTATATATGTTCTTTTTCTTCTATAATTAGTATATATGCATTTATTTTAAGATTTCTTATATCTATATTAGGATTATTGTTTATCTAAATAATTATATCTATGCAATTATCTGTATTATTATACTTCTTTTATAGATTATAGAATATAATCTAAGTTGCTGATTCGGGTGCGGATGCGGATGCAGGTGAGAGAATCGGGTGCGTGGATGCGCAAAAAAATTTTTGTGGGGATTTGGATGCGTTTATATATATATATTGGCAAATAAATGCAAGGAATATACAAAATTAAATCATTTGATAGTATGATAGTTCATCAATATTGATCAAGATAAATCTTACTCCTATATGCAAGAAGTTGTGATGTCCCAGTTTGACAAGAGAATTTAATAATAAATAAAGATTAAATAATAAAAAATTTAATAGTATTTAAAAAAGATAATCAAATAAATAAATAATATAACTATAATATAAATAATATCATAAAGTAATAAATAATAATCAATCACATATAATATCAAGTAATAATAGATAAATAATATCTTTTAATAATATTAACATTAATTTATTTTAATAATATTAACATTAATCTATTTTAATATTTTAATATTAATATGATGATAATTACAAATATAGTAAATAATAAGTGATCTATTCTTAGCCACTACGATACCTTATGGATTATGAATAAATGAGAACTATATTTGAAATACTATATTAGCCAAAGGAAATGCGATATTATATACATCAACTATATAGTCGAGAGCCTATGCCTTGGTCTTGGAGGCAACTAGGAGATTTTAATCCAGACTGAGATTGTGGACAAAAACACCAAACAAGAAAGACACGAAGAGGCAAGGAGAAGGACGCAAGACCAAAGCAAACAAAAATGATTATAATTCCTGTAAACAAATTGAGATGTTGTCGTCGACAGCTCACTCTCTACCGTGTTCCTCTCTTCATCGCGAAAGTCTATATTTCTTATTGGTTCGGTTGTCTTAGGATGCCTCCGGATGCGTGCGGGATGCTGGCAGGAAGCTCATCCTGGGCCTGTGGATGCCCTCTGGATGTGATACAACGCATCCACAGGCCCAGGATGAGCTTCCTGCTAGCATCCACCGCACATCCGGCTCCGCCTCTGCCTCCGGACGCATCCGCTTCCGCCTCCGGACGCATCCGCTTCCACATCCAGGGTGGGGAGGGAGAGCATCGGTAACTAAGAATATGATCACTATAGTTTAATTATGCATGTATTTTTTCCTTATATAATTATTCTTAATAATTATATAAGAATATACTTGTTGATTTTACTAAGATGTAACATAGTAGAAATCTGTATACAAGCATATAAGCTCTCAAGTTTATAGGTATAATCATTTAGATCTTATGTATGCTAGTATAGTTTGATATAGGTATATAGATATCGTATTTAGATATCTACTTAAGGGTAATTATTTAGTGTTATCTTAAGTAATATATACGTAATTGTTTGATTCTAGCTATCTATATGTAGTAAGATACTCTTTTGTATTATTTGTGTTTTATAATCAGCTTTTGTATTTTGCATTCCTTTCTTCAGTATTATTAGTAGGCCACCCCAAGTGGATAGAACTGTCTTGGATGTTACTTCCATTTGTGGACCAAGGAGCGAATTGTCTTAGTTGGATACTTCGTGCTCTTAGGCTTAATTAGGCTGAACAGTCCTCTTCAATAACCCGAGTTCCCTTGAATTAACTAGACCACCCCAAGTGATGGAATTGTCTTAGTTGGCTATTCCTGCCATTTGTGGGCCAAGGAGTGAGTTGTCTTAGTTGGATGCTATGTGCTCTTAGGCTTAATTGGGATGAACAATCTCTGGGCACCCTTTGTGATTTCTCCTCTCCAAACTCTGCTATGGTTGACTATGGGAAATGGAACTATTGATGGCTTGGTTCCTAAAGTTCAAAAGCTATTGCATGATTCATTTAAATAGGTCAAGGTGATTATTGATATATATGCACGTATAATTGTTGTAGGATCCCTAACCCTAATAAAAATAATTGGCCTTACGAATTATATTTCAAATAGTGTCTAACATGATAGCAGTATCTGAACCAAGATTAATCTTGATAAAATATTTTATTGGTAAAGATATTTTCTAACCATATTACATTTCTTCTTTTAATTGAACTTGTGATTTTAGGGCAAGATTTAGGATCATCCCAAAAAGGGACATCACAATCCTACCACATCAATATAAACAGACAATAAGTACTGTTTAATACTGCTACAATTGCATATTTAAATTCATACATACTTGAATTTTTGAGAGGAATGTTTCACTTAATGATGCAATGCAAAATAAGGAAGGACAATAACTTAAAGTAAATTTCTTAATCATTGAATTTGTGTGTCCCATGAACAATGCCTACCTCAAACTGTAAAATTTATGCTTATTGCATAAATGATATAATAGTGCATTATTAGTAAAACTATTGGACCTGGTACACTATAGAAACTGAAAATGATTCATTCCTTTTAACTACACAAACGCCACATACCACGCCACTTGCTAACAAGGGATGAAGCAGATATGTTGAAAAATGTTGTTTTACACTCCGTCGCCACTGCCTTGGCAAGCATTGTCTGCCAAAGTAAACAAAAGCAAGCTAGATAAATATGAACAAAAACAAACAAATAATGCAAGTAGTTAACACTAGTTAAAATAAGAACATTACTGACCATCACTTTCTACAGAAGTATAGTTGATCCTTTATAATTTGTAATGAAATGTTAAAAATTATAAAAAGCTACTATGAATAAAATTATACAAGTGAGTCAATATAGTTGGACTTTGTTGTTGACATTGAGAAGTCCTAGAAGAAATTTTTTTAAGGGATTTGTATGGAAAGAGCGCATTTGCTGGTTAAAGGATGTAAGCCAATGCTTGAGCTTAAGCAAGTCAAAAATAAATCTATTACTTAGATTTTTAATTTTTGCAGGATTTGACTAAGTGTTGGTCATCTCAAAACCTCACAAAGTATTCATTACTCTAATGATGTTTTTCCTCATTCCTGTTGGCAATAATCACAAGGCAAAGGGACCCACCTAGTACACAAGCACCTTAAGCATCTATTAGTAGGGTAAGGAACAGTGAATAAATCAGTGCTTTAGGTTTTTTACCCTCTAGTCAATGTAAAAATGGGCTAGAGGGCGAAATGTCCAAAATAGCGAAACATTCACTAGTCCTCCCCCTAACTAACAAATGCTTAAGGTGCTTGCATATTAAGTGGGTCCCCTTGTTTGTAATTACCAGTATAAATAAGGAAAGATGTTAGTGTAGTGACCACCCATTAAGGCCATCTTGAGATGACTAAATTAAATGAGTCAGATCCCAAAAAAATTAAAAACCTATCGAAGTTGCCCAAGAAAAGCTTTACCTAATTAATCTATTATGTCACAAATATGTATAACAGTTTCCTCCCATTGTATGCATAGGCCACTACTAAAAGGCTCTAATTTGGCAGTGCTATCAGCAGCTGGAAGTCAATCCTGTTACACTCTGGTTTGCCAAAATTCATAGCTTAAATTTTAATGTAAGAACCCCTACTAGTTCTACCCCAAATGCTGCTCTAATCAGACTGATATTATCTTAACCAGTTTGCATGCAACTACAGATTCTATATATTTGTTCAATACTTATTACTCAGAAGTTGGAGGAAAACATACATATTTATTGATTAAGATAAACATTTGCATTCACAAGGATTCCCAAACAATTAGATGAGAAGAAATATATAAAGCAACTGAGATATCGTAGCAACTCAATACAAAAGGATCTCTTGAGCAGAATTTACAGATTGCACCTTGTATGCAGAGCTCGAAGATACAATGTCTTTCATGAGTCGATATCTCCTGGCATAGCGCTGAAAGTCGCTATCCTTAGCATATAGTAGTGAATATCCCCATCTCCACACAGCACTAAGGCACTTAAAGAAATAATGAGTTTGCCAAAACGATAAGGGAATGTGCAATCTTCACCAGACACGAGAATATGTGTGTCTTATAATAATGAGAACCTGCTAATATTCATAGGCTGTCCCAAGTATCAAGCAACACCCTCTTGGTCGGCTTCTACAGACTCAGCTATCAGAATATATTTTGACAGAGAAGAATCGGCTATTTATGTGCCACCAGTAGCAAGCTGGAGATAACAGTAGCCAGAAGATGTGCCATTATGATTTCCAGAAATCGCTATACCGTTCAAACAATATCTTCATCCACCCACGGCATGCACTGAAGTCTAGGGCAATAACATTAGAAACTCTAAATTATACTGGGTAAATATTTATTCAAGCACCTTACCCAGAGATCACATTTGCAGAATAATTCCCAAAGTCCTCGTTAATAATCTCCATGGAAAATTAAATTTCATGCACCAAACTTCAGCTTCAATGTTTACAACAAGAATAACTTTAGAAAAACAGCCCAAATGAAGTTCGGGCCCCACAAATAATTTATCGTTTGGCAGACTAGTGAAAACCCATGATATTATATTAATCTCTTTGAAACATTAGAAAATAGCGCCATACAAATTAATGTCTACCCAAATACTTACGGCAGATATAAACTATGAACTCCTTTGGTAGCCAAATTAATATACCCAAATAAACTCATTGCCATCAATATATTAATTACACCATTTTTTACCTGGCATAAAATATTCAGAATAAAACAACCTTTATTTTTCCAAATCAGATGCAGATGTGAAATACCAGTCTGGAAATATCTTATCACCCCAAATTTGTCTTCAGATGAAGACTTCACAAATATGGCCCAAGTGTGAACTCCGTCACGAATCCACTCCTTAAAAGAACTAGGGTTTCGTCCAGCCATTCTGATAATCTGTTGAAGGTTTGCGTCCTCAGAGATTCAGCTAATGTAAAGCGTCAAACAAATTCATCAATTTCAAAATCTATAAGCATCCCATTTCATCACCATGAACCCCTTTATAAAGATCTCCTAGAAGAATCTAGAAGTTGGGTTGACTTGTTTAATAAGCGACTATATAATATTTATTTTATTTAAGTCACTTTTTAATTTATATCAATTAAAATACCGTTATCCTTTTAATATTTGGACAATAAAATAATTAATTTAATTTAATTAATTCATTGCACCAAAATTTGGGGACATTACATTTAAGCTTTCCATAGATTGAACTTTAAACTCTTTTCTTAAAATTTTATCTGTTGCCTGAAATAATTGCCCTTTCAGATATCTGTGATACGAGAGCAATCTACAAATATTTTGGATAGGGAACTTAAAAGAGTATGTGCACTATTGACCATCTCAACTAGCAATGAAAGTAGTTTTAAATGACTTCTTAAATTATTCAACTTCTGAATTTTGCAATCCCAAACTCACATGTTCACCAAAAAGAACTGTAAAAATGACTAAAATTGAAATACGAGAAACCAATTTCTCCTAACATCACCGAAACCTTCAAAGACGGGAAATAAAGTATGCTAAGAAAAGAAACAATGTTGGATGTTGTCATTGATGTCAAAGGTGAGAAGACAATGTTGTCATTGATGTCAAACGAATATGGATTAAATTGTTGCCATCATCGGCACTGATGTCAAAAGTGCATAAGCTAGATCGTTGTCAAAGATGTATAAGCAAGTTTAGTGGCAAGGTTGATATCTATGGGTGAGATTATTTGTGAGATTATCATCATTGATTAAGGTAAAAATAAAGTTTGTCAGATTTACACATACGCTGGCTGGCCTTCCTTATTATAGGTGTCTCTCTTCATGGAAAATACATTCAAACTATATTTGGCTGACCTTGGAAAATACACTCAAAAGATGCATATATATATATATATATATATATAAAGGCACCCAAGTCAAGACAAGAATTTATTATCGCCCATATCTTATGAACAGCAGAGATTGTTGTTAGAGGAACAGTGATTAATGTTTATGGAGCAGCAATTATATTTAAATTGGCAGATTAAGCATTTTTGATCAAAAGAAATTAAGTGATTAAGCATTTTTGTTGAAAAGAATTTAAATTGGCAGGTTAGTGTCCATATTTCTTACAGAGTTTATGACAAGGGCTGCTTTGGGTGATCAATTCATTAAAAACATGCAGCATTTACTAATTTTGCCTAGAATTTATGCTCTAATCTTGCACCACTGAGTATACTCCTTGCCTTTTCTATCAGTGTATTATTAATAATTTCTGCAACTTCATTTTGCTGTGAGAGTATATAAAATTGTGTTCTGCCTAGTTATTCCACTCTGGTTGCAAAACTACTCAAACTCATCTGAGCAAAATTCTCCACCATTCTGTGTCACAACTTTATATTCTTCTCTGTATGGTGTTCAACAAAACCCTTGAATTCCTTGCAAATGCTGATAACCTTGTATTTCTGTCTGAGGAAGTATAACCACATTTTCTAAAAAAATCATAAAAGAAACATTATACAGCTTTTTTTCTAGAAATGGAACAAAAACAAGACCAAGCATGTCATTATATATCAAATGCAAAATCCTAACTGCTCTTGTAAGTTGCAACACTACTGGGAAACTTAACCCGATTTTGTTTCGCATAAACAAAAATGCTCACAATTAAAAACTCCTTAAGTCATATCCTTAGTCTACAAAGTTTTAGGGCCTTCCTCTCCTATATGTCCCAACTCCTCACAACTCAACTTTTTTTTTCTTGAAAGCAAGCTACAATTTCCAGAACCAAGAACCATGGCAGTATTGCATCCACAACTTACAATGATTGCATCAAGCGTGAATAGAATCCAAGTGCAAACACCTCTCAACCCTAGACGGATTTCAAAGCATATGAGCAGTGACTTGATCGATGAACAAAGAGACAGACAGAAACCTAAAGGAGATATGACTGGTATTGGCTTCAATGAAGCTGAATGTTCCAAGAATCAAGAAGAGAAACCAGATGCGAAGATTGATCTAGAAAAACCTACTCTTGAAGAACCTAGAGAACAGATCAGACCATTCAGAGGTAGATGCTTGGGTTGTAACAAGTTTGGACACATGAAAAGAGATTGCAGAGGTAATGCCCCTTTTAAAACTTTTTCTGGTTATTGTTTTAACTGTAATGCATATGGGCACAAGAAAGTAGAATGCAGGAAACTCAATCAATCTAGATATAGACAAGACAATAGAGGAGAACCTACAGTAAACCTACATGTTACAGATGTAATAACATTGGACACATTGCGAAGTTTTGTAAGATGCAAGTAAATCAGGACAGAAGACCTCCTATATGTTACAAATGCAATAATCCAGGCCATATAGCGAAGTTTTGCAGGTATAATGGAGTGAATAATAGAAGAGTACCACCTCCTAGGAATACACAGAAGAATGACAATGATATTGGTAAAAGTGTTGCAGAACTAAAGAATGATTTTGACAGTTGTTTCAAGAAAGCAAAAGATAACAGCAGTGGTAAGATATGGCAAATCAAAGAGACAAGTGAGATATTGGTTCAGGGAGAGACAATAGATGTTATTGGATCTTCAGCTGACGTTAACAAAGTAGAATTGACCTAATTGGTCGAGCATGGCCTTAGGGGGAGCATTGGATAAATATATCAGAATATATCTCGCCCCTGATTATGTGGATTGAGCTCTAGCAAGCTTAGGTGTGATATTGGCTGACATCATGGAATGTATATCTAAGAGCGCAACATCCAATGATGCATATATTATGATCGCAAGATTTATGACTGACTGGACAATATTGGGTAATGTGAACTTTTAATAACTTAACGATGTATAAAGCATATAATGGTTATCTATTTCTTTACCATTCGAAGAGCAGTGACCTAAGGAAATTAGAGAGCAGAGAGATTCAGACTATCCAGGGACTACTAGGCATGATCAATCGAAGCATATACTCAGAATTCAGCGTGTAAAAGGTATTTACATCATTTACATCTATAGAAACTATGGATGCACCTGTGATATATGATGTTGTGGATAGACCTAGGTATAAATTCAAGAAACATCCTTTCATTAGAGATATCGAGCATATAATATCATGGGTTTTCATTAGAGATTGCATCAAGCGTGAATAGAATCCAAGTACAAACACCTCTCAACCCTAGCGATATGGACATCTCAACATCCAGTATCTCTCTCAGCTGTCCCGGGAGGGACTTGTTTCTGGCCTACCTGATATTCAGACTCAGCATCTTGGAGTATGTGGAGCCTGTCAAGCTGGCAAACAACATCGGACTCCCTTCACTAATGGAGATTCTTGGCGTGCGTCTAAGGTACTTTAATTACTTCATGCTGATATTTGTGGTCCTATGAATACATCTTCAGTTACTGGTTGCAAATATTTCCTGCTTATTGTTGATGATTTTAGTAGAAAGATGTGGGTTTACTTTCTTAGACAAAAAACAGATGTATTTAGTATCTTTCAGAAGTTTAAGTCTTTGGTTGAAAAAGAGACTGGCTGTAGTATCATTTCTCTTAGGACAGATAACGGTGGGGAATTTTGTTCTACTGCATTCTTTGACTTATGTGCTACTCATGGCATCAAACGCCAGTTCACTACATCCCACACTCCTCAGCAAAACAGTGTTGTTGAACGTTGCAATCGTACAATTGTTGAGATGGCTCGCTCTATGTTACAACACATGAGTGTTCCTAATAAGTATTGGGCAGAAGCAGTGTTTACTGTTGTCTACCTCCTTAATCGTTCCCCTACTCAGGCTGTTAAGGGAAAGACTCCAGAAGAGGTTTGGTCTGGTCGTAAGCCCCGGATCAGCCACCTGAAGATTTTTGGCTCTCTTGCATATGTCTGGATTCCCGATGCTAAGCGCTCGAAGTTGGATTCCAAGAGTCAGAAGCTCATGATGATAGGGTACAGTGACAACCATAAGGCCTACAGACTGATAGATGTAGACACTGATCGTCTTATATTCAGTCGTGATGTTGTTTTTGATGAAAACAGAGGACCTTTTTTGTCTTCTTCTGAGCAGTGTTCTGAGGATCAGCCTCACAATGTTCCTCTTCCTTTAGCTCCCCCTGATGGGAGGGATGATGCCCACCATGAGGCTCCTGTTGCTGATGGGAGGGATGATATCCGCCATGAGGCTCCTGTTGCTGATGGGAGGGATGAGGCTCCAGAACATAATCCTCTTCCTGCTCCTACTGCTGCTCCTGAACCTCTTCCAGCTCCTCCAGATGTTGGCTCCTCTACTCTCCAGCCTAAATGGTGGGCTAAAACTATTGGTGATCTCAGGGATAATGAGCTCATTGAGGGTAGAGCTTCCCGAAATAAGAGCAAACAGCAGCCTACAGTTAATTTTGCTCTTATGGCTAATATTCATAATGTCTATGAGCCCCAGACTTATTCTGAGGCTAGAGGTATCCCTGAGTGGGAACAGGCTATGGAAGCTGAGTTCCAAAGTCTTCAGAAGAATAACACTTGGGCCCTTTCTAATCTTCCTTCAGGGAAGAAGGTGTACAAGGTGAAATACAAAGTTGATGGAACCTTAGACAAGTATAAGGCTCGTCTTGTTGCGCGTGGGTTCTCACAGAGGGAAGGCATTGACTATGAGGAGACCTTTGCTCCTACAGCAAAAATGAGTACCATACGGCTTGTCCTTGCCTTAGCAGCCCAGTTTGGTTGAAAAGTCCATCAGATGGATGTTAAGAGTGCTTTTTTGAATGGTGACTTACAGGAAGAGGTCTACATGACGCAACCTCCAGGATTTAAGGTTGTTGGTTAGGAACACAAGGTCTATAGACTAGTCAAAGCTCTCTATGGTCTGAAACAAGCCCCTCGGGCTTGGTACATAAAAATTGATAAGTACTTGACCGATCATGGTTTTCAGCGGAGTCCATCGGATTCAAATCTGTATACCAAACATACTAGTGATGATATATTGTTTTTAGTTGTCTATGTGGATGATTTGATCATTACTGGTAGTTCAGCACATTTGATCACTCACTGCGATCAAACAGGATTTGTGTCGCACCTTTGATATGACCGATTTGGGACTCTTGCACTATTGCCTCGGAGTTGAGGTTTGGCAGACTGAGCGCAGTATCTTTCTTTCTCAGTCCAAGTATGTCAGAAGTCTTGTGGACAGGTTCAGGATGCGGGATTGCAAATCTGCCACTACTATGGAACCCGGGCTCAAATTGTCAGCTCAGTCCAATTCCCCTGTTGTGGATGAATCTTTGTTTAGACAACTAGTGGGCAGCCTCATTTATCTTACTGCCACTAGACTTGACATTAGTTTTGCAGTGAGCTACATATCTCGCTTTATGACAACTCCCAAGGCTGATCATTGGACAGCAGCGAAGCATGTTCTGCGTTATGTGAGTGGTACTCCTGATTATGGACTTTTGTACACTTTGAGTTCTGATCCTACACTTTGTGGCTTCACAGATTCAAACTGGGTCAGCTCTATTGATGATCGTATGTCTACCGCTGGATTGTGTTTAGTTTGGGATCTGATGCTGTCACATGGACTAGTAAGAAGCAGCAGGCGGTGGCTCTTTCTTCGACAGAAGCAGAGTATCAAGGAGCAGTTAAGGCAGCTTGTGAGGCAATTTGGCTTCGACGGATGCTTGCGGATATGCATGTTCCTCAGACAGGTCCGACTCCCCTATTCTGTGATAATCAGGGCGTGCTCAAACTGGCAAAGAATCCGGTCTTCAATGAAAGAACCAAGCATGTGGAAACTCATTGTCATTACATTCGTCAGCTGGTTGAAGACGGATCCATTCAGTTGATATATGTTCCTACCTTGGAGCAGCCAGCAAATATCTTCACCAAGTCCCTCGG
>MU227748.1:2426570-2439442 GCA_018584345.1 Thuja plicata
AGCCAGCAAATATCTTCACCAAGTCCCTCGGTTCTGATAAATTTATAAAATTCAGGGACTCTATTGGTGTTATTGATAGATTGAGCATTAAGGGGGGGTATTAGAATATTTAGTATATTTAGTATGTTTCTTTTAATGCTCAAGTTTATCCTTTAAGATTGTATCCGATCTTAACAGCAGTTTCATATTGGAAACTTGCTATTTTGTAAATATCCTTTGTATTATTTATGAGCGTGTTGCTCATTGTGAATATCAATCAATTTATTAAAATCTATTTGCTCTTGCATCTACTATTTTATGCTTCTCAAGAATGCCTGGTTTTAGCACAATTCCAACATTTTCTCTAAAATCTCCTAGGAGAATTGGATTCACTTCTAGACTTTGATTGTCTATCTCCTTGTTCTTGTTTTTTTTCTTGAGAATGACCTCTCACAAAGAGTGTCCTTCGTAACATCCTAAATGGATTTCCACCTCGATTCTTTTAATAGAGAGCTGTAACTACATTCTCAAGTTTTAACTTGGATGAGATACCACTAATATCCATAACAAGATCATCACATGAATTAGGAAAAGAGTATAACAAAGTAACACATTTATCATCATCACCCATATTAGCATCAACAAAGGCTACTTGGATTACCACAATATTGAATGCATTCAAATGCTTTGTCACAAAGTAACCATCATGCATTCTATGGAGTACAAATTCTTTCAAAATATAAGTTTGTTCACTAGAGATTTTGTTTGATACAAAGATGCTATCTTGTCTTGTAGATCCTTGGCAATGGCTTCTCCTGAGACATTCAGCAAAACTGAATTAAAAAGGCAGTGTCAGATATAACTGTTTGCCTAAGATAGATAAATTTATCTTATCTATCTTATCCTATTGATCATCATGTGATCCTCAGCTGTCACACCCAAGTGCCTTTGTCCAAGAGCCCCCTAATCTCTATCCTAGAGGTTTTCCATCTTAGGCTTCCATGGCTCAAAGTTTTGTTCATTCAATTTTCAACCTTCATCATTTCCTTCACTCCCAAGATTCATCTATGCAAAGATCCCACTCGAAAAAAGGCTTATCAAAAGGCCAATATGCCCTTCTTCAGACAGCTCTAGCTAAATCCGAGCTCTAATACCAAATGAAGAGAGAGAAGCTAATAAACAAATATAAGAGAAGCAATGCTAATAGAACCTTGAATGAAATAGAATATAAAATAAGTGCACAGTCCTAGAATAACATGATAATTTACACTAGGAAACCCTCTTAAGAAAAATCTAGCAAAAACAACACTCACTATATTAACTCAATTGTTTGTATTTTGTAATACAACAAGGTATTTCTTGCTTCCCTTTAACCCCACTTCATGTGTAATTATTTATAGGCATGTTACTATGGGAAACTACAAAATGGTATTGCAATATAATGGGTAACAAACCATGGGCAAAAAAACTACCTTGCAAAACACCCCATTTTCTTGTACAACCAATAAAGGGTGTGAAATATCCCAAGTTTACAACACATACACTTTCTTTGTGCAAGTGTGACACTAGCCTTCACATCTAAGAGATGGCGTTACTCACACAAGGCATTTTGCAAGAACAAATAGCAATAGTAGAAACAAATCTCAATAGAATGAATGGCTTCCAAATTCCAAAACTTAAGGATAGGGACTCCAATTTGTCCCTATGAGGGATCAAGACTAGGAATCCTAAGCAATGAAGAGGGATTGCCTCAAGGAGATCAGGTTCGAGGAAGTTCAACCACTCCAAGAGGATCGAGGGCAACCATCAAAGACAAGGAATGAAGGAAACGTTTGAGACATCAAGAAGGCTACCTAGAAGATTGAATGAGGGACATAAGAGCAGGTTCAAATTCAAAAGATAGGATTCACACCAAGGGGAATTCGAAGGGAGCCGGGCATCGCGAGAAGATCAAAGCTAAGAAGGTGTAATGTCCCCTTCTCTGCAGTAATGCAATTTTATGCCTGATTAGTCTATCTAGCCATCCGGATAGTCTAATGGCCGCTTTTCTGAGGATGCCAGTCAGTCACAGGTGCTACTTGGACAATTATTTTATATCTGAGTCAGACTATATGGTTGGGGTACTTTATTTTATAAAGTATTGTTATAAAGTCACTTTAATATTATAATTTTAAGTTACTTTATTTTATAAAGTGACTTAAGTGACTAAAGGACGAAAGTGCTTTTTTATCCCACATTGCCTACTCGGATGTTTTGGCTCTCACTACGAGGTGATAAAAGGAAGGCAATCTTCCTTGGGAAAGTACAATGAAATTTATGAAATTGAGAATCATAACTGGTTGCTTTAATGTGACTGAGTATTCTTAAGGACGTAGCCCCTTGGGAAGAATTCTGAGAAAACTGGACGTAGCCCCAGCATTTTCTCACTTGGGTGAAATTACTACAGGTTTCACAAGTGGTCTTCAAAGTAAGTTAAGTTTTATGGTTTTAAACTCCAGCTGATAATTTTCGAAAACTAGGCACAGAGTCTGTTTTTTCCTCTTTGCAGATTAAAACAGATACTAAGGAACAAATAAAATCTGGAACCTTCAGCTTCTAATTTCGAAATGTCAGGAAGACAAGAGATTGTTTGAATACCCAGCTTTCATTATACTCAGCAAGGGTGAGTACTCGAATGGGATTAATAGCAGAGTAACCAGACACACTCACGCAGTATATTCATCCAGGGATAACTACTATACTCCTGCAAACCGATGATATCTGTGCGGTTTAGGTAGAAGAGTCTGAGGAGTTCCGAGTGGGAGGGAAGCTCAGTGATCACGTGAGTCTTCAGCCCCGCGAGTTTGGAGTGAAGGAAGGAGCCGACTCCACTCAGCGATATCTCTGTTGGCATCGTGGCAGTCATATACTCAGCGCATGTGAGCCGAAGGGTGTGTTTTGCAGACTCCCGCAGAAGTATTACACAGGGCCACTGTCACAAATAGCGGCTAGAGACCCATCGTCATCTATATCCCATTCCCCTGGGAGTCGTTCGCTGTAGGAGTGAATGCTGGGCGGTGAGTTGAGGCTGGGACTCATTATCCGCCTTCAACAGCGCCAGTGGATTTACAGAAGATAGTGGACGGCAGGCAGTTTATTCATTCCACTAGATTTACTGCGATACATATACAGGATTTGCATTTTCAGTGTGACAGCCCACAGTTACAGTGTTGTCGAACTCCCAGAACTGCACCAGCAGTCGCATCATTTACACACGTCTCCATCTTCAAGACCAGCCATCGGCTCCAGCTTTGGCGTTAAACAGGTGCACTCGAACAGATTATCCTCATCTCTAAATTATATACATTGCGGCTATTAATGATATCTTATGAGTTGTAGTAAAGGTTAAACTTTATAGTGGTAGTAATATTGTAATTTCATCTCAAGATCAGAAAATTGTCTCAGCCTGTGGGCTTATATTTAAATTCACTACTTTGTTATGCAAAATACTATCACGTGAATTTTGGGATTGAATTATAATAATACTCAGCACCCACCAGTATACTGTTGTGTAAGTGATCTAAATTTATCATTAAGAAGGGAGTTACACATTTCACCAGACACTTTAGACGAGTAGCTTATTCCGCAGTCGAGGTGACAAAATATTCAGACAAATTATTGACACAGAAATTGGCTAGGGATATTACAGAAGGAACAAGTCTACAAATGAAGAAGGATTACCATCATCAAGGGTTCAAGGACACGAAGACTTACAAGTCCATGATCAATAGAGGGAAACCCGTCACTTCAAGAAAATCGAGATATCAAGAAAAATTTCAAGGACAAGTTCAATGAGAGAATTTCCTAAAGGAAGAGGATGAAGAAACAAAATTGAACAAGGATCAAAGATGAGCAAGTTGAGGTGGCGTCCAGTCATCATTCAACCAATCAGAGAGCTCCAAGTTGACATGCCCAAGATCATCTGTAATGTTCCCCCTTAGCCATTAAATCGTATTGTAAATTTCTTATTAAATGCTAACCCCACTAGCATTTAATAATAATATTTAATATATTTCTTTATGTGATATTTGTTAAAAATTAAAGATTAAAAAGAATACAGGGGCAGTTACATTTGGAGAGGAAGGAGGAATCGTTTCAGGCAGGGGAAGACTGAGAAGTCAGAAAATGGACAAGTTTTTGCAGAATTGTGGAGTATGCAGCTTCTGAGGAACGGAACCTCTTCAAAAGATCATTGTCTTCAGGTTTGAAAGATAACCTCAGGAAAACTTTAGCCAAACAGTTCATTAGCATCTGAGCAAGAGAGTAAGTGAGAACACATGGAAAATAAATTGTATTGTGCTATGCTTTGAAAACAAGCTGTGTGGGAGTTGTTTCATATTACCGGAGATTCAAAGCAGCACCTGTTTTGTCTGGTAGAGGTATCTTGAACTATTCTTCTCCTTAGTTGGCACGGGAGCTGTCTGCTTGTGTGTTTGAACTGAAGATTTATAAATCCTCAAAATAGCCGGTGTTAAATCCTCAAAATGGCCAGTGATTGGCGCCTTTTTGCATCTCTGAAGCCTTGAGGGAGTCTTTGGTGATTTAAGAATACAAGGAATTGCATATACGTTGTCGCTGGTTTATCATTAGTAGGCATGTATCGTGGTGGGTTGTTAATACTGGACAGCAGTTTCTACTAAAGCGACGGATTAGAGTTATACCGTGGGTGTGTTATTTGTGTGTTAAAAGGCATTACGGATAGTTTTGAGACAGCATTGACTATAGTTGAATGCAACGTATCTGTTGAGAACCATCTAGAGGTTATTTTCACAAGTGGCGAGTCTTGTTTTAAAGCTTGTCCTTAGACACGGTAACTTCCCAAAGAGCTGTGTCTAAAATCACCATATGGGGGGTCTCATGGTTCATTGTGGTTGTCATTGGTGAAGTTCCAATAGTCGGGCAGGGAGTAGGGTTGAGCACTTCCAATTCTTATCATAACACTTAGCAGGGAAATATCATTTTGGGCTGGAAACGGCAACACTCCTGCCTTAATTACTGTGAGGATACAATTTTGGGAGGATTCGACATTCTAATTCATCCTGTCAGGCCTGGAGTTAGCAGGAATTGATTATTAGAAAGCTGAAACAATGATAGTGCATCCATAACATATGTACACAAGTTATCTGGAAGCCATCGAAAAACTTGACTGGAGAAATATGTTCGATGATTAAAGTCTGTGCAGTGTTTTCAAGCTCGTAGTCCCTAATGTGTTTTGTGAAGCATCGGTACAAGTTTGAATCTCAAACAATACTTAAATGTAATTGATCTTTAAAAAAAAAATTAATGTTGTTGGTACTATTGGTGCTCAGTACTTGTGGTCCTTTTAAGAAAATGTTCACTACGCAAGAATGTCAGTGTAAGCAGCACAATTTCATTATATAGATTTCAGTAGATACATAGTTATTTGTGTGTTGTGCATGAACTTAAGATAAGAATTTTGAAAACTTAAAAATCAGAACTGGGGGTAGGACTTTACATCATACAATCAGGATCATTCACAAGTGGACATGTGGGATGCACTATTTTCTCATTGGTTCATCTTCAAGGGGATATGGAATGTAATTTTCTCATTTGTAGATGTTGTGACCTTTTCACACCATCACCCCATTGCAAATGGGGACTCCCTCTTTTCACTCGTAGTTGTTAGGTTTTGGTAGTTGGGTTAACAGTTCAGAGCTCAAAAGGTTGAGTGGTCAAGTGATCAAGTAGTCGAGTTGCGAATGACTGTAGGAGTGTCCAGATTAAGGTTCCACTAGGACAAGTTGCAATGGTTGGAGATAAAATTCCTTAGTGTATTAATATTTTAGCTAGTCAAATAGTCAAAAATACACTATAAAGACATATTTTGTGCAGAAGGGCTTTAAAATCCTTATAAAAATTGATTTTCCATACTTCAACTATGAAAAAAAACTTATGAAAATCATTTTTTCCCTATAAAAATGCATAAATTCCTAATGGAAATTTCCCCTCCAAAAATGAACAAAATCCAGATGGAAATAGAATTTCCCCTTGAAAAATCATGAAAATCCAGATGGGGATCGATTTTCCACTGATGAGGAGATATTTGCGATAAAAAAACTAAGTGTTGGATCAATTTGTCCAGATGGGGATCGATTTTCGCCTTCTGTTATCAAGAACAAGGAACAAAGTTAAGAGTCTAGACGCACATCAATTTTCCACTGGACTTAGAAAATTTTAAGGGAATTACCTTGTCCAAATGGATATGGATTTTCCCCTCTGTCCCGATGAAGATGATTTTTCCACCATCCAACACTTCAATATTTTTCAACTACAAAGTCAAGAAAAGTCCTAATGGAAGATGAATTTCCCTTTGTCCAAATGAACATGAAATCTCCCCAAGTCCAGATGAGGATCGATTTTCCCCTTGAAGGCTATTATGGATGAATGAAAAATGTCAAGTATGGGGGTTAAACTTATTCCCTATACAGGTCGATTTTCTCCTTATGGATAATGAAAAAGGAATAAGCAAGAGTTCAGATGAAGATCGAAACTCCCCTTTTGGAGACGGATTAAAGAAAAAATGCTAAGTGTTGAAGATCCTAATTGTCCACATGAGGATCAATTTTCCCTCTTGTGGAATGATATTTGATTAACTCGGAAGGAGAAATAACAAGTGATAATCCCCTTACTAATCGATTTTCCATCATGGATACTTAGACAAATTCAAAGGGGGGAATATTAAGGATTTTTACTTATCCTCATGGAGGTCATTTTTCCACCAGCCCCATGAAGTTGAACATCTAAAGACAAAAATCCATGAAAATGCAAGCAATTCTCCTCCAAATCAAAAACCCACCTCTAGAATTGAATGAAGAGCAAGAATAAATCTGAAGTAAATCAAAAAATTGAAGGATTGGAGGTGGCAATCTAATAATCAATGGATTCAATAAAATTGTCAATTTTGCACAAATCCCAAGGGGCTGCATTCAATTTTGCACGAGTATCGAAATCAATTCTTAAAATGCAATTTTAATCCCACAATAGCTGTGTGAGGGAGATGCAAACCAAAAGCACCTTTAAAATACCACCTACAACAGCAAATAAAATACAATAAAGAAGTTGACCAAGGCTTGAGTCAAAAAGAAGAGCTGAAAGATTTAGGAAGGAGATGAAAGCAAGTGAAAGAGAAGCTACCAAAAGCTTGAGTCTGAGAAAAGGGAAGCTACAGCCACCATAAAGTCAGCCACCATAAAGTCGGCCATCATTGAGGAGGGAAGTCTGAAGGTGCCATAGCAAAACCACTGTAGGAGAGAGAGTTCAAGGTTAGCCAAGCACTCATCAAGGTGTAGGTGATTGTGAAGGGAGAAGTCTGCAGACTCTAAATCTGAGAGTTTCCATAAGAGGCTGTGATTTAAAAGAAAATCAGAGGTTTCAGCATACTAGCAGACAAGGCTGTCTTAGGGGCAAAGGTAGGTTCAGACCTGACTTAAAAACAAAATCAGAAAGATTAGAGGGCTGCGAACACAGTGAGGATCAGACTCCAGTCTGAAAATCCTCTAGATATGCGATTTTTATGAAATATCCTAGAAAATCCTCAAGCCACTAATCTGTATCAGAGTTCATTGAAGGGTGTTTGGATTCGAGCAATCAAAGGGGTTGTAAGTGCATGTTCCTCAGACTTGAGCATAAAAACCTCCAAAAAGTTCAATTTTCATGAAAAAATTAGAGAAAATTTTCAAGTGACTAATTCATATCAGAATTCATTAAAGGGTGTGTTGGGGGGGGCATTTTAACAAAGAAATCAACTGATTTTAAGAGGAAAGTGCCCAAGGTAGGCATGCTATGTATTTGTCTTCAGAAAAATCAGAATTCATGCATCAAGAAAAAAGTTTGAGCCTAGCATTTGGGAGTCCAAATAAGTCACAAAGTTATGATTTTCAATGCCTTATCTATCTGATTGCACCCTATTTGCAGACCATGTCTTCAGACATGTGTCCTCAGAAAATTTCTCAAACTTCATGACTTCAAAATTCTGATTTTTTTAAGAGTTTGTGGCAGCAGAGGGACTATTTTGTGCTCTTAAACTGGACTGTCCTCAGACTTAAAATTTCAAACTTGTCTTCAGACTTTAAATCACTCATATTTGGTTCCAAATTTCATTTGCAGCCTTCGATTATGATTTTTCTAATTCATAAAGTTCCAAATTAATGGTAGAATCAAGAGATTAAGGGTCTGAAGTTAATTTCCTAACCAGATTTCCTTACAAGATCATTAACTTAATGCCTTCTTTTCTTTTGCAGGAGTTATTGCATGCGACACTGACAAGCAAGAAGAACAAGGATGGAACAATAAAGGGAATCTTGAGTAAAACATGAAGTCCCTATACAAGTTGATCTTCCACTCAGAGACTAAGGTGTGCAAAACAAGGACTAGGCTACAAGGGCATTCATGTGTCCCTATGCAAGGCAACTTTCCACTTGATTAAATGCTTGAAGAATAAGGACTATCTTGTAGGGAAATCAACTTGTCCCTATTCACATCAATTTTCCATAAGGATCAAACAGGATTCAATTCAAGGCAAGTTGATAGCAATTCCAATTTGTCCCTGTGAGGGATCAAGACTAGAAATCCTAAGCAATGAAGGGGGATTGGCTCAAGGAGATCAGGTTAGAAGGAGGTTCAAGCACTCCAAGAGGATCGAGGGCAAGATCCATCAAAGACAAGGAATGAAGGAAACGCTTGAGACATCAAGAAGGCTACCTAGAAGATTCAATGAGGGACATAAGAGCAGGTTCAAATTCAAAAAAAAGGTTTTGCACCAAAGGGAATTCAAAGGAACCCAGGCATCACAAGAAGATCAAAGCTAAGGAGGAACAAGTCTACAAATGAAGGATTACCATCATCAAGGGTTCAAGGACATGAAGACTTACAAGTCCGTGATCAATAGAGGGAAACCCGTCACTTCAAGGAAATCGAGATATCAAGAACAATTTCAAGGACAAGTTCAATGAGAGAATTTTCAAAAGGAAGAGGATGAAGAAACAAAATTGAAACAAGGATCAAAGATGAGCAAGCTGAGGTGGCACCCAGTCATCATTCAACCAATCAGAGAGCTCAAAGTTAACATGCCCAAGATCATCCAATCAAGATCATTCACAAGTGGACATGTGGAATGCACTGTTTTCTCATAGGTTCATCTTCACGGGGATATGGAATGTAATTTTCTCATTAGCCCATATGTTGGTGCCTTGGTGTCATTGGTTGTTTATGGTTGCCCTAATTAGAGTATGTTATGAGTTAATCTAGGCCGTTGATTTTAAATCAATCATGGTCATTCATTGTAATTGGGGCTCCTATATAAACCCCACTCCTCTCATTTCTAAAGGATAGACTTGTTGAAATTGTTGCTATGATGCTGCCAAATTGTTCTTAATTCATTGTTGGTCTGCATGGTGAATTGTTTGTATCATTTTGGAGTATTGCATGGTTTCCACATTTCCTCACTTAGATTAGGATTTTATTTCATGTTGAATAGAAGTAGAAGTAGTTGAATGGAAGATATTGTTGAATGATGATTAGTGGTGGAGCTAGTGTCCATACCTTTTGGTACTTGTTGATTGTAAGTATCAGTGCAAAAATAGTCTGGGCCTAAATTGCAATGTTTAACATCTATTGGAAATGTTCATTTAGATTGTGTCTTCATAGGGTATTTGAATGAGTATTGACAATGTGAAAACCATTCTCGCATCGTTAGAAGATAGCACCCTCCTATGCCTAGCTGACACGGTGAAGCAAGGACTGGTTAGAGGCTCACCACATCAACAACATTGTCTTACATTCTTAGAGTTAGATAGAATTTCTAAACCCTTTATCCTTGCAGTTTGTTTGGTTGGAAGTAAGTTGAAGTAGTTGATATCCATTGAATGAACAACGTAAGTCCCTTTGTGATAACCAGGATACCACATCATTATAACTGAGTTAAGTGCACAATAAAGAAACTTGGGGTTGTCTCATTTGATCACACAATCCATATACATTGTTCAATATATGAGCTTCCTTATTCAAGAAAGGATTTAGTATTTGGTGTTTCATCTTGTATGTTGTAGTGGCACTCAACAATACCAAATAAAGAGAGAGAAGCTAATAAACCAATATAAGAGAAGTGATGCTAATAGAACCTTGAATGCAATAGAATATAAAATAAGGGTACACTCCTAGATTAACATGATAATTTACACTAGGAAACCCTCTTACGAAAATACTAGCAAAAACAACACTCACTATATTAACTCAATTGTTTGTAATACAACAAGGTATTTCTTGCTTGCCTTTAACCCCAATTCATGTGTAATTATTTATAGCCACATTACTATAGCAAACTACAAAATGGTATTGCAGTATAATGGGTAACAAACCATGGGCAAAAAAACTACCTTGCAAAATACCCCGCTTTTTGTACAATCAATAAAGGGTGTAAATATCCCAAGTTTACAACACATACACTTTCTTTGTGCAAGTGTGACACTAGCCTTCACATCTAAGAGATGGTGTTGCTCACAAAAGGCATTTTGCAACAACAAATAGCAACAGTTGAAACAAATCTCAATAGAATCAATGGCTTCCAAATTCCAACACTTAAGGAGAAATAGCAAGATAAGACCTAATTGGTAACCACCACTTGGACATCTCAAAGATGTGTCCTATTGAAGTCGACCAAGCTTCACAAAAAAGCATAGAAACTTCGTCTTCTACAAATTTTTAAAATTGTGTTGTCTCATCCAAAATCATGAGAGAATCAGTATGCAAGATTGATGATACACATGTTTCACCGTATTGACAATATCCAACATAACTTCAGTCATGGGTCCCATGTTCTCTAATGCATGGTACAAGGTAGTATGCATTTGAAGAAATTGAATAGAGATGAACTTGTGAAGGTGTTGAAGATGTTAGCTCTTCTTGCACCCAATGTTGTGTCTATGTAGTGGCTCATGTGAGTTCGTATACTCAACCTACTATAGAAATTTGCTCTTCCGCCCTACAATCAAAAGGATAGCTACCCAAATGAGGAAACCATATAGGAGGAATATCTATGGTAGTTTTGAATCTTGATTTGTGCACATAATTGGACCATAATCATGATCAAATGAGGATGAGACGAGAGATGTTACTTCAGAGATGGTATCAGAAAGAATGGTCCCAAAAGGGTGAGTACATTGTTGCCCTCCAACTCCTTTGGGGGTTCATCAATGTCATGAGACTTGTCCCCACTGCTGACATCCTTAGTACAACTTGCTTTTTATTCTCAAAGGCAATTCAATTGTTTTTTTTTAAGTTTATCCTACACTTTTGCATCCATGTGCGCCACCAAGATAGTCACGTCTTTATTATTGTATTGTATGTTGATGATATGATCATTACCAAACATTTTTCCTCTCCTTTGTCTGATAAAGGTCAAACTACAAGATTCTTTTGAGAAGAGAAACATGGACCTTCTATGTTGTTTTCTTGAAATCAAAATTCCTTAGACTCCAAGATGTCTTAATTGTCAAAAGCCACAATATGCCCTAGATCTCCTTCAAAGATTTTGTCCTTGAGACTACAATGGAACTCACACCTCTTCCTACAAATTTGAAACTTATAGTTAATCTGACTCCTGAATCTGCCTTGGTGGATCCTACTCTCTACAGATCTTTGGTGGGTGGTCTCATCTATCATGCTCACACTTGATCGCATACTTCTTTTTATGTCAGTGTTGTTTCCACATTCAAGCAAAAACCTTGCACATCTCACTTTCAAGAGGCCAAGCATATCCTTCTATATGTCAAGGATTGCCTTTAGCTTTGAATTCACCATACAAGAAGCAGAAAACCCACTTTGATTAGTTATTGTGATGCAGACAATGTTGGTGATTTAGATACTTGGAAGGGTATATCAAGATATATTTTACTTGGATCAGGGCCTATTTCCATAAAATAGAGGAAAAATATGTTTTTCTCTCTATAGAAGCAGAATATTATAGTGTAAAGGAAGCAGCATGTCAGCTCATGTTGATGCGGTCTCTTCTTCTTCAGCTTGAATATATTAGGGTATTTAATTATTATTTAATGGTCATTTAGTTGTATTTAGTTTACTTGTATTAGATAGCTTCTATTTCAGTCTCTTGTCTACAATTGTTTCTTTCAGAATCGTCGTCTTGCAATTGCCTATATGTACAACTTCATTTTCATTATTCAATCAAGCAATTACCATTTCATGGTATCATAGCTAGTTAGTTTTCTGGCAAATTTTTTTAGCAATAAAATTCATGGTTTGAACCTAAATATTTTTTTCTGAAAATTATTTAGAAGTTTTTTGAATGAATTTTTAATAAAAGTCGTGGGTATTTTTCAGCGTAACACGGGGACGCGTCCCCCCCCAAAAATCCCCAACGCACCCGGGACGGGGGGATGTCGTTCCCGTGTTTCCAACGGCGCCACTCATCGGCCACCATTTCATCGGGGACGGGGGACGCAAAAGAGTCCCCGATGGAGAACGGGGACGACAAAACGTCCCTCGACCCCAAAAGGGGACGCACGGGCATCCCCCGTCAAAGCACACAAATAAAGCAATTTAAAAAAAAAAACCACAACATTATAATATTGTTTAGTGTGTCGTTTTTCAACCCTAGGCCATGTGGGGCTTCTTGTGCTAAAATGATAGAAAACCATATGGGGCCTCATTTGCATTCATTCTATGGTTTTTATAATTCTATTGTTCAAAGTTTAATGTTCTATGTTATTAACTTATTGTTCCATGTTCAATGTTCAAACTTCAATGCAATGTAGTATTTAGTTTTACTTTTACTAATAGTAATTCTAAATGTCTTAGACTCTTATATTGTTATACATTTT